>JAVSCE010015235.1:0-25651 GCA_032199065.1 Smutsia gigantea
TCAGGAAAACAATTCCATTCACAATTGCATCAAAAAGAATAAAATACCTAGGAATAAACCTAACGAAGGAAGTGAAAGACCTGTACCCTGAAAACTACAAGACACTCCTAAGAGAAATTAAAGAGGACACTAACAAATGGAAAGGCATCCCATGCTTTTGGCTAGGAAGAATAAATATTGTCAAAATGGCCATACTACCTAAAGCAATCTACAGATTCAATGCAATCCCTATCAAACTACCAACAGCTTTCTTCAATGAACTGGAACAAATAATTCTAAAATTCATGTGGAACCACAAAAGACCCCGAATAGCCAAAGCAATCCTGAGAAGGAGGAATAAAACAGGGGGAATTACGCTCCCTGACTTCAAGCTCTACTACAAAGCCACAGTAATCAAGACAATTTGGTATTGGCACAAAAACAGACCCACAGATCAGTGGAATAGAATAGAAAATCCAAACATCAACCCAAACACATACAGTCAATTAATATTTGATAAGGGAGCCTCGGATATACATTGGGGAGATGACGTCCTCTTCAGCAGCTGGTGTTGGAAAAACTGAACAGCTACATGTAAGAGAATGAAACATGACTACTGTCTAACCGCATACACAAAGGTAAACTCAAGGTGGATCAAAGACCTGAATGTAAGTCATGAAACCACAAAACTCTTAGGAAAAATATAGGCAAAAATCTCTTGGACATAAACATGAGTGACTTCTTCATGAACATATCTCCCCGAGCAAGGGAAACAATAGCAAAAATGAACAAGTGGGACTACATGAAGCTGAAAAGCTTCTGTATAGCAAAGGACACCATCAGTAGAACAAAAAGACATCCTACACTATGGGAGAATATATTCATAAGTGACGTATCCGATAAGGGGTTGACATCCAAAATATATAAAGAACTCACGCACCTCAACAAAGAAAAAGCAAATAGTCCAATTCAGAAATGGGCGGAGGACATGAATAGACACTTCTGCAAAGAGGAAATTCTGATGGCCAGCAGGCACATGAAAAGATGCTCCACATCACTAATCATCAGGGAAATGCAGATTATAAACCACAATGAGATACCACGTCACACCAGTGAGGATAGCCAACATCCAAAACATAAACAACAACAAATGTTGGCGAGGATGTTTAGAAAAGGTAACCCTCCTACACTGCTGGTAGGAATGCAAATTAGTTCAACCATTGTGGAAAGCAGTATGGAGGTTCCTCAAAAAACTCAAAATAGAAATACCATTTGACTTAGGAATCCCACTCCTAGGAATTTACCCTAAGACTGCAGCAGCCCAGTTTGAAAAAGACAGATGCACCCCTATGTTTATCGCAGCACTATTTACAATAGACAAGAAATGGAAGCAACCTAAGTGTCCATCAGTAGATGAATGGATAAAGAAGATGTGGTACATATACACAATGGAATATTATACAGCCATAAGAAGAAAACAAAACCTACCATTTGCAACAACATCGGTGGAGCTAGAGGGTATTGTGCTCAGTGAAATAAGCCAAGCCGAAAAAGACAAGTATCAAATGATTTCACTCATATGTGGAGTATAAGAACTAAGAAAGAAACTGAAGGAACAAAATAGCAGCAGACTCACAGAACTCAAGAACGGACTAATAGTTACCAAAGGGAAAGGGACTGGGGAGGATGGGTGGGAAGGGAGGGACAAGGGGACAAAAGAGTCATTATGATTAGCAGATATAATGTTAGGGGTGCATGGGGAGGGCTATTCAACCCAGAGAAGACAAGTAATGACTCCATAGCATCTCACTATGCTGATGGACAGTGAGTGTAATGGGTTGGTGGTTGGGACCTGATGAAGGGGGTAGTGTTATCACCATAATATTGCTCATTTAATTGTAGATTAATGATATCAAAATAAACTTAAAAAAATATTAGCAAATCGAATTCTAAAATACATCAAGAGGATCATAGAGCACGATCAAGTGGGATTCATCCCAGGTATGCAAGGATGGTACAACATTCGAAAATCCATCAACATCATCCACCACATCAACAAAAAGAAGAACAAAAACCACATGATCATCTCCATAGATGCTGACAAAGCATTTGACAAAATTCAACATCCGTTCATGATTAAAACTTTCAACAAAATGGGTATAGACGGCAAGTACCTCAATATCATAAAGGCCATATATGACAAACCCACAGCTAACATCATACTGAACAGTGAGAAGCTGAAAGCTTTTCATCTAAGATCAGGAGCAAGACAGGGATGCCCACTCTCTCCACTGGTATTCAACATATTACTGGAGGTCCTAGCCACGGCAATCAGACAAAACAAAGACATACAAGGCATCCAGATTGGTAAAGAAGAAGTCAAATTGTCACTATTTGCAGATGACATGATACTGTACATAAAAAACCCTAAAGACTCCACTCCAAAACTACTAGAACTAATATCTGAATTCAGCAAAGTTGCAGGATACAAAATTAACACACAGAAATCTGTTGCTTTTCTATACACTAATGATGACCTAACAGAAAGAGAAATCAGAAAAACAATTCCATTCACAATTGCATCAAAAAGAATAAAATACCTAGGAATAAACCTAACGAAGGAAGTGAAAGACTGAAAGACCTGTACTCTGAAAACTACAAGACACTCCTAAGAGAAATTAAAGAGGACACTAACAAATGGAAATGCATCCCATGCTCTTGGCTAGGAAGAATAAATATTGTGAAAATGGCTATACTACCTAAAGCAATCTACAGATTCAACGCAATCCCTATCAAACCACCAACAGCTTTCTTCAATGAGCTGGAAGAAATAATTCTAAAATTCATATGGAACCCGAAAATCTCTGAATAGCTAAAGCAATCCTGAGATGGAAGAATAAAGCTGGGGGCGTTATGCTCCCCAACTTCAAGCTCAACTACAAAGCCGTAGTAATCAAAACATTTTGGTGCTGGCATAAGAACAGACCCATAGATTAATGCAACAGAATTGAGAGCCCAGGTATAAACCCACACATATATGGCCAATTAATATATGATAAAGGAACCATGGATATATGATAGGGCAGTGACAACCTCTTCAACAGCTGGTGTTGGGAAAACTGGACTATTGTCTAACGCCATACACAAAAGTGAACTCGAAATGGATCAAAGACCTGAATGTAAGTTATAAAACCATAAGGCTCTTAGAAGAAAACATAGGCTAAAATCTCTTGAATATAAACATAAGCAACTTTTTCCTGAACACATCTCCTTGGACAAGAGAAACAAAAGCAAAAATTAACAGATGGGACTACATCAAACTAAAAAGCTTCTGTACAGCAAAGGACACCATCAGTAGAACAAAAAGATATCCTGCAGTATTGGAGAATATATTCATAAATGACATATTCAGCAAGGGGTTAACATCCAAAATATATAAAGAAATCACATGCTTCAACACCCAAAAAGCAAATAACCCAATTAGAAAATGGGTGGAAGGATATGAATAGATACTCCTCCAAAGATAAAATTCAGATGGTTGACAGGCATATGAAACGATGCTCCACTCACTAATTATCAGGGAAATGCAGTTTAAAACCACAATGAAATATCACTTCACACCAGTTAGGATGGCCAACATCCAAAAGACAAGAAACAGCAAATGCTGGCAAGGATGTGGAGAAAGGGGAACCCTCCTACACTGTTGGTGGGAATGTAAATTAGTTCAACCTTTATGGGAAGCAATATGGAGGTTCCTCAAAAAACTAAAAATAGAAATACCATTTGATCCAGGAATTCTACTCCTAGGAATTTACCCAAAGAAAACAAAATGTCAGATTCAAAAAGACATATACACCCCTATGTTTATCGCAGCACTATTTACAATAGCCAAGATATGGAAGCAACTTATGTGTCCATCAGTAGGTGAATGGATAAAGAAGAGGTGGTACATATACACAATGGAATATTATTCAGCCATAAGAAGAAAACAAATGCTACCATTTGCAACAACATGGATGGAACTGGAGGGTATTATGCTTAGTGAAATAAGCCAGGTGGAGAAAGACAAATACTAAATGATTTCCCTCATTTGTGGAGTATAAGAACAAAGCAAAACTGAAGGAACAAAACAGCAGCAGACTCACAGACTCCAAGAAGGGACTAGCGGTTACCAAAGGAAAGGGGGTGGGGAGGGAAGGAGAAGGGGATTAAGGGGCATTATGATTAGCACACATGATGTAGGTGGGTTACAAGGAATGCAGTATAGGATGGAGAAGACAAGTAGTGACTCTGCAGCATCTTACTACACTGATGGACAGTGACTGCGATGGGGTGTGTGTGGGGGACTTGATAATATGGGTGAATATAGTAACCACAGTGTTGCTCATGTAAAAACTTCATAAGATTGTACATCAATGATGCCTTAATAAAAAAATTAAAATAAAATAAAAAAGGAACAAAGAGAATGACTGACTTAAAGACCGTGAACCTGAAGTGGTGTCTTGTGAATATTCCAGGAGTTAAGCAAAAATGTCATGACCTATGAATACTGCACAAAGGGAACAACAAAAGCTGTAATAACTACAGAGCAGTAGGTGTAGGAGTGGTGCTAATCTCTTACATTTTTATCACATCTCTCAGCTAAGCTCAGAGTATGACCAAAAGTGGGGAATTGTTAGAAAGAAAATCATAGGTCCACAATGGAGTTAGTTATGTTAGAAGCCCCATGACAGCAACCCAAGACTTAATAAATAAGTCATTGCAGGTTCAGCCCCACCAAAAATGTAACCTTTAACCAGTCAACATGGAATTTCCTGGTTAGCACTTAGAAATTTACTGATAGATCGCTCTGTTCCTCTTAGAAGGGTGACCTTGCCTCAAACAATGCATTTTTTGCTTATAATTTCCATTTTTTTCCCACTCTCTCTCTCCTTTTAAAAATCTTTCCTTTTCTGCAACTGAAACAAGCTCTTTTTTATTTGCCTGACAGAATGCTGTCCCATTCATGAATTGTTCATTAAAACTAATTTGATTTTTTAAGTAACAGATTGTAATAAAAAGGCATTACAAGAGAGGACAACTACAGACCAATATTTCTCAGGACATGAATGCAGACATTGTCAACAGAATAATAACAATTTGAATTCAACAATAAAAAGAAACACAGTGACCAGTTATTGGGATTTATTTCAAGTATGCAACACTGATTCATCATTTGAAAAGTCTAAAGTCAATTCTTTTCAACTTGAACTAAAAATTCAATGCAATCCCAGTCAAAAATTTCAGCAAGTTACTTTTCAGACATTGACATTTGATTCTAACTTTATATGGAGATGCAAAAGACCCAGAATTGCCAAAATAATATTGGAGGAGAAGAATAAAGTCAGGGTACTAACACTATCTGTTTTCAAGACTTACCCTGAAGTTACAGTAATGAAAACAGTGTGGTACTGATGAAAGAATAAACAAACGGATCAGTGGATTAGAAAGGAGCCCACACAAATACAGTCAATCTTTGACAAAGAAGCAAAGGCTATACAATGGAGAATAGACAGTCTTTCAACCAATGTTGATGGAACCATAGGTCACCACATGCAAAAAATTGAATACACACAGATCTTACACTCTACAAAAGTTAGCTCAAAATGGATCATAGAACTAAATGTAGAAAATAAACCTCAAAACTTATAGAAGATAAACTGGAACAAATCTAGATGATCTTGAATTTGGTGTTGACTTTTAAAATACATCACTAGAGGCATGCATAATTCATAAAAAAAGAGAATTGATAAGTTGGATTTCATTAAAATTAAAAACTACTCTGTGAGGTATACTGAGAAGTGGAAAGACAACAGACTAGGAGTATTTGCAAAAGACATCTCTGATAAAGGACTGTTACTCATACATAGAACTCTTAAAACACAATCAGAAATACAACAACCCTATTTAAAATGGGCAAAATATCTGAACAGACACCTCAACAAAGGCCATATACAGATGGCAAATAAGCATATGAAAAATGCTCAACATCATATATCCTTAGGGACTTGCAAATAAAAACAGCAGTGAGATACCACTTACACATGTATAGAATGGTTAAAATCCAAATCATTGAAAAACCAAACACTGGCAAGGACATGTAGCAACAGAAACTATTAGTCATTAGTAGGAATGCAAAATGGTACAGCCACTTTGGAAGACAGTTGGCAATTTCTTAGAAAAACAAAACATACATTTTACCATGTGATCTAGCAACTGTACTCCTTGGTATTTATTCAAATGAATTGAAAACTTATTTCCAAAACAAAAACCTGCACATGTTTATAGTTCCCTTATTCATAAATGTACGTGTTTTTTATTAAGGTATCAATGATATACACTCTTATAAAGGTTTCACATGAAAAACATTGTGGTTAATACATTTACCCATATTATCAAGTCCCCCCCATACCCCATTGAAGTCACTGTCCATCAGTGTAGTAAGATGCCACAGATTCATTCCTTGTCTTCTCTTGTGCTATACTGCCTTCCCTGTGACCCCCTCACACACACCATGTGTAGTAGTCATAATACCCCTCAATCCCCTTCTCTCTTCCTCCTCACCCGCCCTCCCACACCCTTCCCCTTTGGTAACCACTAGTCCCTTCTTGGAGTCTGTGAGTCTGCTGCTGTTTTGTTCTTTCAGTTTTGCTTCATTGTTACACTCCACAAATGAGAGAAATCATTTGGTACTTGTCTTTCTTCGCCTGGCTTATTTCACTGAGCATAATACCCTCCAGCTCCATCCATGTTGTTTTCTTCTAACTTATGTTTTTGAATAAACAGATACATTTGTTACTCATAAACTTAATGTTAATAGTTACTTTATTTATAACTTTATATCAAAAGCTGGAGGCAACCAAAATGTCTTTCAATTGGTGAATATATAAACAAACTGATACATCTGTACAATGGAATATTATTCACTGTTAAAAAGAAATGAGCTATTGAGCCATGAAGACACATGGAGGAACCATATTCATATTACTAAGTGAAAGAAACTAATGCGAAGGCTATATGCTATATAATTCCAAATCTAAAATTCTAGAAGCAGCAAAACTATGGAGACAGTAAGACTGGTGGTTTGCCAGGGGTTTAGGGAGAAGGAGGGGTGGATAGATGGAGCACAGAGGATTTTTAGGGCAATGAAACAGTTTTGTGTCGTACTATAATGGATACATGGCATACAATTGTCAAAGTTCATAAAAACAATCTTAAGAGTGAACCCTAATGTAATCTATGGACTTTGGTTTATATTGTGTCAATATTGCTTCATTGCCTGTAACAAATATACTACAACTGGTGAGGATGGTTGATTGTGAGAGAAGCTAGGGGTAAGTGTGGGTAGGAGTATGTGGGAACTATGTAATTTTTGTTTAGTTTTGCTGTGAACATAAAACTGCTCTAAAAAAATAAATTCTGCTAATTAAAAAGAAAAGCCCTAATCCTCAACTCTAGCCAAAAATGAAGTTTGCATTAGTCTGTGACAATGGGGAGCATGTTGATGCCTTGCTGATCACTTGGACTGTGATGGGAATGCATTTCAATGTGACATGATGTCATTTCCCATAACATCACTGAACCAGGAGGTGGAAAACTGACATTCTAAGGCAAGGTGTTGCACTGATGCACTGGTGACACTTTGTTTCACTGAGTCACCCATTGCTCATTTGAAAAAATAAAGATAAAACTAGTTCATCCCTTCTATCTTTAAATTATCTTTGATTCTCATTGTATGAAAAGAAAGAGCCAGTCAAGAGCCTTAGCTGGCAGAGCGTGAAGCACAGCGGGGACACTCATTTCTCCAGGAATAAAATGATTGCTATGAAGAAAGTAACTGAATTTATTTCATCCACAATAAGCTGGCACGGTTCTTTTAGAGTTAGAGCTAATGTGAGTTAGATAGCAAATTACTGCTTCTCTTTGTCTTGGATAAAATTACCCAAGTCTGGACTCAAGTTAAAATATTACAAAAGTAAACTTTCCTAACCCCAATTCTCATCAACTAGTGATGTAATTATTAACTAAATTAATATATTTGGAAAGTCACTGGTTAGGATGAATCACAAAATATTTAATCACGGTACACATTCAGGAGCCTTGATGACCCTGGTGAACTGAATGTTTGCTCGAAGGCAATGACTCAGGACGTGAGTCTGTCTTGGCCCTACCACCTGCAGATACCGTGTCCTTGGCCCAAGTACTGAATCTGCAAGGTCCAATTTCTAAATCCCTAGAATGGAAATATTTTTAACTTAGGCAAAAGTAATTGAGAGAATCAAGAGAGATACAAGGGGTGTGGAAATTCTCTGCTAATGGTCAGAATCCTGTAAACATGAGGAATAAACTATTTTGTAATTAGGCTTTGACAAAAGCTTACTTTTTTTCTTACTAAAAGAGCTTAGAAGTAACTGCACTAATTAGTTTAGAACAAGTGTGGTATTTTTTTAGAATGCATGTTTTTAAAGTATTATCATTAGTGATCTAGTAAAATATATCATTGCAGTGACACTGAGATCCTCATGGCCACTCACTGTCTTCTGCTGTCCAGGTCTGCATGTTGTGGTGGTTCTGTGCTGTGGGTCTGTTTAATCAAGTCCCTGTCTTCCATCCTCCACTGAATCCATGTGTCTAAAATCCATTCTGTCTAAAATCTCCCTTCCTTGCTTTGTATACTTGATCACATTATTTCTGGCAAAGACAGACTCAAAAAGGTGACAGAAGAAGCCGTATTTTCAGGCAGCCAGGAGGTTGGGGAAGCCATAGTTTCATCAAGCTCTCCCCACCCCTAAATTCTCTAGATTGGCTCTTCTCTCAAATATGTTGAGTTTCACTTCTGCAGTGATGGAGATGAGAGAATCCTTTTTATTATTTTTTTTTGATCTATTACACTTTCATTCCTGAAGTCAAATAAGGGGCATCTATTCAATGTGAAGCCTGTTATTTTGCAAACAGTGAATGAATGTATATTCAGAGTTACATGTTTGGGGTTTTGTAAAGAAATAATTATCTGCACCTGGACATCCAGCCAGTACAGTTAAGCCATCATCACCAGAGTGGTCACTGGACAGAAATAAAATAAGATTAAAGGACACTATCAGTGGGCCAAAGTCCACTCAGAAGAGAGTATAAAGTGGATGTCATGGACGGGTTCCTGTGTATTTTAGAGAGGCACAGGTTGAGTTAGCAGGAACGGCTACAAAAGCTTTAGAGCACAGGGTGGTCTAAGAAGAGAAAGCTTCAATGGATGCGGTTGTGGTCCTGGGGCTCTGTCTCTCCTGTTGGCTTCTCCTTTTACTCTGGAAACAGAGCTCTGGAAAAGGAAAGCTTCCACCTGGGCCCACTCCTCTCCCAATTATTGGAAATATCCTACAGTTAGATATTAAGAATATCAGCAAATCCTTAAGCAATGTAAGTATGTTTTATACTTCTCCAGTGGCTTGCAAAGGGTACACAAATTAACCTGTTTTAAAATGAAGTAAATTCCTGGGGGCACACTATTAAAATAGGTTATTGTAAAGTAAATGACTACCTGTAATTTGTGATGTTTCCCTTGCCTTTTCCAGTGTGTCACTGTCAGAAATAGTGGCATGAAATAATGTGTTTTGTGAATAGAGAAACATTTAAGTCTTTCTGTGATAGAATCAGAATAATAAAATGGCAAAAGCTGGGAGTGTTGCTTCCTTGTTTCACAGCCATTTGCTGATACTTGGCTGAAGGTAAATGGTAAGGGAAGTGTTTTGTGATATGGATCTCATTCCAGGTCATGTATATAAACTGTGTGTTTTGTTTAGATAGCCATGGAAACTACACTTCTCTAAAGTGCATCAGCAAATTTTGTCTGATGTCAGAAATAGCTCTGTTTCAGGACCAGCATGAGTGAATGAAAATAAGTAGTAATTAGAATCCAATTGGAGCTAACAGCATCCATTTGGACTGCACAAAACTGCTTCCATGAGATGTTGCATGTCCTGGCCCTGCCTCTGTGTGGCTCACTTTCCTTCTGTGTGAATAGCAGCGGCTCACAAGCTGGGCTGGGCATTAGAGTTACCTGAATTGATTTTTAAAAATATAAATTTCTAGTATTTATTACAGAGCTACTGAATCAGAATTCCCATGGAAAGAACTCTCAAGGCTATCCTGAAGCAGTCAGCTGGATATTGCTCTAAAATGGGCATTAAGGATTGATATATTACTGAAGGATCAGAGATCAAATAAGAAGAGGTTCAAATCTGGATCTTCTATGTAGTAGCCATGGATGCTGGAAGGAAATTGAATTCTCTGACCTCAGTTTCCTTATTTGTAAGTGGGGCAAATAAACCTGATGAAGGTGCTATTTTGAGGATTAATTGTAATCTGTGTACCAATTATCTGGCCATTGTCAGGCGCATGGCAGGCTATCCATATATGGCAGCTACAACAATCAACCTCATATTTATGTGCTAAATTCAGAAATATTTTAGGCTATGTGTAGCAGAATGAAAACAAAAATGGGATGATAGCATTCTGAATCATGCATAATACATTATGAAATAGGGACTTTTGCTATTACTTGCATCTCCTTTCCATTTTCCAGTTCTCAAAAATATATGGGCCTATGTTCACTGTGTATTTTGGCATGAGGCCCACTGTGGTGCTCTATGGATATGAAGTGGTGAAGGAAGCTTTGATTGATCTGGGAGAGGAGTTTTCTGGAAGAGGCAGTTTTCCAGTGGCTGAAAAATCTGATCAAGGACATGGTAGGTGTATGGGTCTGTGTGCAGCATTGATAACAGGGGTGGGGCAATGGAAAATAGGAATTTCACAATCTCAGCAGAGCTTGGCCCATCTGCAAGGCTATGAGTGTCAGCATCCTCCTCCTTGTCTAGAGCCTCCCTTCCATTTTCTGTTTCCCTGGTAGGAATCATTTTCAGCAATGGGAAGGAATGGAGGGAGATCCGGCGCTTCTCCCTGATGACCCTGCGGAATTTCGGAATGGGGAAGAGGAGCATTGAGGATCGTGTTCAAGAGGAAGCCCGCTGCCTTGTGAAGGAGCTGAGAAAAACCAATGGTGGGTGATTCATACTCTGTAACTCTGACCTTAACAGACTATTTTCTAATGATGTCCTTGGAAACATTCAAGGGGTGGTCAAATTTTTCATTAGGGGTAATGGTTGTCAGCTCTGGTGAGAGAGGGAGGGTCTGAAGCGGAGAGCCAAGGAAGCTTTTCTGTGTCTGTGCATACAAAAGGTTATTTAATCCTATTCTCTCCTGAAGTTTGTTTTCAAGTCAGAAATCACAAATAGTTTTGAGTCATTTTCTGAAAGAGAGAACAATGTATTAACTATAACTTAAATGTGGGTTCTCTATTGCACAGCATATCGCCAGGAAATACTTGTCAAGTGGACATGGTAGTAAGGAACTTATTATACTTTAATGGAGCATGAAACAAGTGACATGTGCTTTCACTTAATTGGGCTATATTTATATGGTCAGCCTCACAGACATGTCTGAGAGCCATCTATGCTTTCAATCACTTAGGCGTTATCTTAGTGCAGTTCTCATCAATTATGATTTCTCTATAAAGAGCACTGTTTAAAAAATATCAGTATTATTTTTTCTTGTTACCTAATACTCACTGTATTGATTTATATTTTTGAATAAATATATGCTAATCAAAATTCTCCAAAATACACAAATACCAAGTTATAAAATATTTTATTTAACTAGATATCAACCATAATCAATATCTGCTTACCCTGTCTTCTCTTAAGTAGAAATTTGGCTCTATTTTGTTTGCTAAACTCTGGCCCATCATTACTGGATTTTGGTAACAAATTCATGGTTATTATTTATCTCCCCCTGCCAGTTGTAAAGTGTCACAAAGACTCTGATTTTCAGCCTGGATTACAAATTACCCTGATTTTTAACTCTTTCTTCCAAATTATGTGTAAGACTGAAAACCAGATTTTACCTGTGAGTTACATATAGACAGAGATAGCCCCAAGGCTTTCCAAATTATCTTCCACCTATCTAGCTAAAATAAAAGTAGTTGATGTAGGAACATTTAAAGGAGCCTAACAGAGAAGCTACTACCTAAACATTTCTTTTTATAACATGCCCTGTCATTTCTTCTCAATACTTTACAAACATTTATAGTAAAAAAAAACACATAATATGAGAGTAACAAATTATTAAGTATACATTACAGTATTATTAACTATAATCACATTGTTGTACAGCCAGTCTCTAGAACTCTTCATCTTGCATGACTGATACTCCATACCCATTGAACCGTGACTCCATTTCCCTAGGCATTGGCAGTCAACATTCTACTTTTTGTTTCTTTGAGTTTAACTACTTCAGCTACTTCATATAAGTAGAATCATGCAATATTTGGGCTTCTGTAATCTGCTTATTTCACTTAGCACAGTGTCCTCAAGGTTCATCCATGTTGCATTTGACAAGATTTCTTTCATTTTATGGTTGAATAATATTCTAATATATGTAATTAACATATTTTCTTTATCCATTCATCTTTGATAGGCATTTAGGTTATTGTGAATAATGCTTCAGTATACTTGGGAATGCAAATATCTCTTTGAGCTCCTGAATGATTCTTTTGGATAAATACTCAGAAGTGAGATTGTTGGGTCATGTGGTGGCTCTATTTTTAATTTTTTGAGGACCCTCCATACTGTTTTCCATAGTAGCTGCACCATTTTACATTCTATCAACTGTGTATAGGGGGTCAATTTCATCATACCCTCACCAGCACTTGTTATTTCCTTCCTTTTTCTGTCCTTTCTTTTTTTTATAGTGGTCATCCACTGTATAAGGTGATACCTCATTGCTTTTGATTTGTGTTTCCTAATGGTTAGTGATATCGAGCATCTTTTCATATACCTGTTGATCATTTGTATGTCTTCCTCTTCTTTTTAATGAGCACAATATGTTATTTAACTCATTAATGAGGAACTCAGTTATAACCAGTTGTAACAAGGTATTGCAACCAGTTCGAAGATGAGGGATCAAAGAATAAAAACTTGTTTAGGGTAAAGGAGTGTTGATGTGAATGTGCAATGAAGGCAAAACTAAGAAAGTCAATTGAACGTCTACTGGATAAAACATAATTTGTATATCTGTAGACAAGAATTACTTTGAATTGCTCTCAGTTATTAGTAATTGACAAAGTGACAAAGTACCTCCCACAGACTTAGATAAAGCTGAAGTGTGAGCTATAGACAGTTCATAGTTTTCTGCTGAAGCGCACATTTTCCTTACACTGTAGCCTAACTAAACTACACCTACATATACAGCTTTTTCAAACCCATAAATTTTCCTGGATGATGGTGGTCTATACTCAATATTTTCCTCCAGCTTTATTGAGATATAATTGATATATAACAATGTATAAGTTTAATGTACACAGTATGTTGATTTGATATACTCATATATTGCAATATGATTACTGTACCATCTAAGAACTCCATCAGGTCACATAATTACCATTTCTTGGAGAACATTTAAGATCTACTCTCAGCAACTTTCAAGTATATAATACAGTGTTGTTAACTATAATCACAATGCTGGGCATTAGATTCCTAGAACTTACTCATCTTCTAACTGGAATTTGTACTCTTCGTATAACATTTCCCCATTTTCCCTACACCCCAGCCCCTGATAACCACCTTTCTACTGTCTCTTTCTATGAGTTCAGCTTTTTAGATTCTACATGTAAGTGATATTATACAGTATTTGCCTTTCTCTGTCTGACTTATTTCACTTAGCATAATGCCCTTAGGGTCCACCCATGCTTTCACAAATGGCAGAATTTCCTTTTTTATGGTTGAATAATACTCATTTTGAATGTATATATTTCTATATATCTATCTCATATCATATCTTCTTTATATATTATCCATCGATGTTTTCATATCTTGCCTATCATAATAATGCTGCAATAAACATGGGAGTCCAGACATATCTTTGATACCTATTTTAATTTCCTTCAGATATATATACCCAGGAATAGGATTGCTGGATTATATGGTAGTTCTTTTTTTTATTTTTTGAAGAACCTCCATACTTTTTCAAATACTGGCTGTATCAATTTCCTTTCCCACCAACAGGGCACAAGGGTTCCCTTTTCTCCACATCCTTGCCAATGCTTGTTATCTTTTGACTTTCAGTGATAGCCATTCTAACATGTGTGAAGTGATAATCTCATTGTGGTTTTGATTTGTATTTCTTGATGATTAGTGATGTTGAACACCTTTTCATGTACCTGTTGGCCATTTGTATGTCTTCTTTAGAAAATTGTCTATTCAGTTCCTCTGCCTATTTTTAAGTGGATTTTTTTTCTCTTGAGTTGTATGAGTTCTTTACATATTTTGGATATTAACCCCTTATCAGATATATGGTTTGCAAATATTTTTTCCCATGTTGTAGATTGCCTTTTCATTTGTTGGTCATTTGTTTCGCTGTGCAGAAAGCTTTTTAGTTTGATGTCCTACTTGTTTATTTTTGCTTTTATTGCTTGTGCTTTGGTGTCATATCCAAAAAATCATTGCCAAGACCAATGTCAAGAATCCTTTTCCCTATGTTTTCTTCTGGGACTTTCATGGTTTAAGGTGTTAACATTTAAGTCTTTAATCCATTTCAAGTTAACTTTTGTAAGTGCTATAAGATAGGGAACCTGTTTCATCCTTTTGCATATGAATATCCAGTTTTCCCATCACCATTTATTGAAGAGACTGTCCTTTCCCCATTGAGTATTCTTGACTCCCTTGTCAAATATTAGTTGATAGTATGTGTGGGTTTATTTTTGGGCTGTTGGTTCTGTTCCACTGGTCTGTATGTCTGTTTTTATGCCAGTACCAAACTGTTTTGATTTCTCAGCTTTGTGATAGAATTTGAAATCAGGAAGTTTAATGCTTTCAGCTTTTTTTCTTCTTTCTTGGGATTGCTTTGGATATTTGGAATTTTGTGGTTCCATATGAATTTTAGAATTGTTTCTGTATTAAAAAAAATTCCATTAGACCTTTTGATAAGGATTGTATTGAATCTAGACATGACTTTGGGTAATATGGACATTTCTACAATTCTCATACCTTTTATCTGTGAACACTGGATATCTTTCTATTTATTTGTGCCTTCAATTACTTTCATCAGTGTCTTATGAGAGAGATCAGTGTACAGATTTTTTACTTCCTTTGTTACATTTATTCCTAAGTAGTCTGCTGTTTTATTTGTTGTTTTTTTGCTATTTAAAATGGGATCATTATTTTAAATGGAATATTATTACTACATGGATGGACCTAGATGGTATTATTCTAAGTGAAATAAGTAAGACAGGGAAAGATGAATATTGTATGATTTCACTTATATGTGGAATCTAAAAAACAAAGCAAAAGTACAAACAAACAAAACTGAAATAAACTCATAACAAAGAGAACAGACTGGTGGTTACCATGGAGGGATGGGGGAGATGAGTGAAGTAGATGGAAGGGGAAAAAATCAGTGAGATTGTTCGATGTCTTGATCTGGGCAGTGGGCACACGAGCGCGCGCGTCAGAACTCATCAAGCTGCACACTAAGATTTGTACATTTTATTGAATGTACCTCAATTTTTAAAAAATGGTATTATTTTCTGTCTTTTTCAGAGAGTTTCTTGTCAGTATATAGAAACATGAATTATTTTTGTATGTTGGTTTCCTATACTGCAAGGTTTCTGCACAGAAATCTGACACTCTTTACAGTAGTTCTGTTGTATGTGACAAGTCACTTTTGTCTTGCCTCTATAAAACTTCCCTTTGTCTTTGACTTTTGACGATTTTATTATAACGTACTGTGACGTGTTCTTCCACATGCAACAACAATAATAGTATTATACCCAGCAGTAGTAGCAGTATAACTCCTTTTGGATTCCCAGACCCAATTGCAATTTGTATGTGTGTATTTTTTGGGAGGGGGGTCTTCCCACATATTAACACCAAGCAATTCTTGAACACCAGCAGGTTATCTGAAAACTCAATTCTGATGCTATCTGCCCAGAGACAGCACCAGATTCCCCAGGTTGAAGGCTCTGTCCTCCAGGACTGCACTCCCCCCACCACTCCTGATGCTGGTCATAGGCCCCAGTGCTTCTGACCTACTGGCTACAGATTGGCGGTTCCAATGACCTCCCTTTTCGTTCGATTAATTTTCTAGAGTGACTCACAGAATTCAGGAAAACACTTATGTCTACCAGTTTAATAAAGGATACCATAAAGAATTTAAGTTAACCAGATGAAGAGATACACAGGGCAAGATCCCAAATAAAGGAGCTTCTATCCTTGTGGAGCTTGGGGCCTGACTTGCTGGCATGTGGAGGCATTCTGGTTCCCCAAGCATGGAAGCTCTTTGACAGGGAAGCAGGATCCAAAAGAACAATAAGCTCTTCTCAGAGTTTTTTTGTGAGGGCTTCATTGCATAGTCATGATTGACTAAATCTTTGACGATTGGCTGATTCAGACCCCAGCCCCTGCCTTTGGGTGGGGTCCAAAAGTCTCTCATTAACATGACAAAACACCAATTTCACCTTTAATACTTTGCAGTGTTTCCAGGAACTGTGGATGAAGGCCAGATATATCTGGGAAATACGTATTTGGTCATTTAAATGACCAAATACGTATTTCTTATAACTCATTATATCACATGTATCTCAATGTGGATTTCTTTTGTTCATCTTAGTTACAGCGTGTTGGCATTCTTGAATCTGGGTGTCATTTTTTCCCCCCAGATATGGGAAGTATTCTGCCATTGCTTTTTCATATAGCTTTCTGCCCCTTTCTATCTCTCTTCTCCCATAAAGTGTATATTGACCCATTTGTTGGTGTCCTGTAAGTCCCTTAGACTTTCTTCACTCCTTTCATTTTCCTTTTGTTCTTCTGATTAAATAGTATCTTTGGGTTTGCTTTCTTCTGCTTGGTCAAGTCTGTTATTGAAGCTCACTAGCAAATTTTTAGGTAAGTTACTGTGTTCTTTGGGCCCCTAAACTTCAGCTTTTTAGTTCTTTTTCATGTGTTCTATATCTTTGTTCACATTCTCATGCATCATTTTCTTAAGTTCATGGAGCATCTTTTTTTTTTAAATTCTTTCTTTAGGTAGTTATATGAACCCATTTTGTTAGCCATATGTTTCTGGAGATTTAGTTTGTACCTTTGTTCTTGAGTCATGTCTCCTGCTTCTTTATGTGTTCATTACTTCATGTTCGGATCTGTGATTTTGAAAACATAGCCACATTTTCCCATCTATATGGACTGGATTTTTATAGGGCAAACCCATCCCAATCATACTGGCTTGAGACTCTGAGGGCCTGTGAAAACTTTTTCTTTTGGTTGATGAAATTCCTCTGGACCTGTGCATACATTTTCACAATTAGAAACACTTGCTGGTTTCTTTTGCAGACACTAGTAATCTCTTGTGCTCTTTGTTGTCTATCTGTAGCAGTGGACTTTTCTGGTTCAAGAGGAGTTAAGTTACTACACTCACCTTTTTTCCCAGTGGCATCCAAAGTTAGTAGGCTCCCCCTCAGCGCTCCAAGCCACGTGAGACAGATACCAGACCATTGGGTAGCACTCCATAAAGCCCAAATGCCAGATACATGATCCACTTTTCTGCCTTCCCGTTGAAGAATAAGCCTCAAGTTGTGCAACTTTTTTACATCATGCCAAGCCATGCTGGCCAGGGCATGCCACTAGGAACATTGTCCTTTATTTTCAGTGGTCCTGGGCATCCAGACTGTGATAGTTCTATCAGTATTCCAAGTGAGGTAAGACAGAAACAAGTCCCTCAGGCAATCCATTGAAATGCTGGTACATTAGATGCATGCTGCTCCATCCTCTTTCCTGTGATGGCATAACCGCAACCTGGGGCTTTCACTTCCAGCTTGGGGGAGGTGCTGATGCAGGTAAAGTAAATTACTCTTACCAGTATTATTTTTCCTGACGGTCTTACACATTGGGTGGGGAGGGTACAGGGAGTCAGCACTCTTTTTATCAGGAGCTAAAATATCCCACTGAATAGTCACTGTGTATGCCCATTCTTTTTTTTTTAATTGAAGCATAGTATAGAATTTTAATTGAATGTATTTAATTGAAATACATTATATTGGTTTCAAGTATACAACATAGTGATTCAACAATTATCTACATTATTAGACACTGACCCCAACTAGTATAGTTATTATCGGTCAACAAAGAAAGCTGTCACAGAATTATTGCCTATATTCTCTATGCTATTCTTTCATCGTTGTAACTAATTTATATTATGATTAATATTATATTTATCTTTAAATATATTATCTTTATCCCCATCACCTCTTTCATCCCCCCACCTCAACCGTTCCCCCAAGGTAACCACCAGTCAGTCACTTCTCAGTCTCTTTGAGTCTATTTCCATTTTGCTCATTGTGTTTTTTTTTTTTTATGAAGATGTTGGATTTTTACTATTAAACTGTGCGTATTTTCCTGCAAGGCTCTTGCATCACTGTATAAAAATAGCACCAGCAAACATAGTATATGGTAAAATTAAGACAGTATTGTTCAACCGGAAAAAGATGGCAACATGAGAAGTGAGGCAGAAATCTCCTCCCCAAACCACATATAATATGAAAATACAGCAAATAACACTAATCCTAAAAGAGTGACCAGAAGAAAGACAGCAACAGACTGCCTATATCTGGAGCAAAAAGAAGATCTCACGGAAAAGGGTAAAGTAACAAAGCTGCGATCTGGTGGGACCCAAGCTCTTGCCTCACCCCAGCTCACTGGCAGGAGGAAGAGAAACAGAGTGGGGAGGGAGTAGAAGCCCAGGACTGCTAAATATCCAGCCCTGGAGACCTACTCCAGGAGCATGAACCCACATTACATGGTGCTCTGAAGACTAGAGGGCTTGAAAAGCAAAGACAGGCGGAATACTCAGAGAGACTGAGATTCCAGCAGCTTGTGGAGAACAGATACCCAAAACTGGCCGCTCTGGGACAAAAGAAAGGCAAGTGCTTTGAAAGGCTTCCCAACAGTGAGAGGGCTGCTAAAGGGGCAAGGATTACACAGAGCTTGCTGCTCAGGAGAAAGGACAGGTGGACAAAATTGTCCTGGCACACTCAGCCCAGCAGGTTAGGAAATTTCAGGAGCTTCACGTGCTCCATACCCCTGGTTGGCAAAGTAGCTTGGAGGACCCCCACCGTGATATGCAGCATGCCGCCCCTTCCTCCAGGATGGCACTGGCTTGCAAATCTGCTGCCTTTGCCATCGTGCAAGGCCAGCTGAAGGGCAGATCCACCTATGGCAGCTACAAAGGCATAATACAAAGGCTGTTCCCTGCATGCTCAGCCCAGTGGCCATGGCAGTGGAGTCAGTTACTATGGCTGGGAAGCAAGAAAGAGCTCTGTCTCCTGGCAGGCACTGGTTCTACTCACCTGCGACCCCTGCCACTGCTCCAGGCTGGCCAGAGGGGAGCCCCACCTATGGCAGCTATAAGGGTGTTTCCAAGAGCCTGCTCCCTGCATGCTCTACTGACTTGGCCTGGCAGTGAAGGCAGGCACTGTGACCAGGAAGCAGGAAAGAGCTCTTTTCTCCCAGCAGACACCAGTGCCGATTGCCTGTGACCCCCGCCTTCACTCCAGGTGCTGGGCAGCTCTGGAGAATAGAGATTCTGGGCACTAGAGGGCACCCCCTCCACAAAGCTATTATTCCACATTATTCCATAGGATCATGTAAAGGCAGAAGAACCTTGTTCAATCCAAAGTCCCTCAAACACTAGAAAGGGTGCTCAGTGAAACTGAAACCACCAATCTTCCTGATAAAGATTTCAAAATAAAAATCATAGACACACTAACAGAGCTACAGAAAAATATTCAAGATCTCAGGGACAAATTCAAGAAAGAGAAAGAAATTTGAAAAATACAGTATCTGAAATGAAACATACAATGGAGGGACTAAAAAGCAGACTACAAGAGGTAGAGAGACGGTAAATGGAAGAGACATTGGAGAACAGGAATACAAAGAAGCCGAGGAAGAGAGAGAAAAAAGGATCTCTAGGAATGAAAGAATAACAAGGCAACTCTATGACCAATCCAAACAGAACAATATTCGCATTATAGGGGTACCAGAAGAAGAAGAGAGAGAAAAAGGGTTAGAAAGTGACTTTGAAGAAATAATTGCTGAAAACTTCCAAAATCTAGGGAAGTAAATAGTCTCTCAGGTCATGGAAGTGCACAGATCTCCCAACACAAGGGACCCAAGGAAGACAACACCAAGACATATAATAATTAAAATGTCAAAGATTAAGGATAAGGACACAGTATTAAAGCAGCTAGAGAGAGAAAAAAAGATCACACACAAAGTAAAACCCATCAGGCTATCATCAGACTTCTCAGCAGAAACCTTACAGGCCAGAACGGGAGTGGCAAGATACATTTAATGTAATGAAACTGAAGAGTCTTGAACCCAGAATACTCTACCCAGCAAGATTATCATTTAAATTCGAAGCAGGGATTAAATAATTTCCAGATAAGCAAAAATTGAGATAATATACCTCCCACAAACCATCTCTACAGTGTATTGTGGAGGGACTGCTATAGATGGAAGTGTTCCTAAGGCTAAACAGCTGTCACCAGAGAAAATAAAACCACAGAAAGGAATGAGACCAATTATTACTAAGCAAATGCAAAATTAAATTAACTACCCTAAAGTCAGTCAAGGAATACACAAAGAGTACAGAATATGATACCTAATATATAAAGAATGGAGGAGGAAAAAAAAGAAACTTTAGAATGCGTTTGTAATAGCACACTAAGTGAGTTAAGTTAGACTGTTAGATAGTAAAGAAGCTGCCCTTGAACCTTTGGTAACCACAAATCTAAAGCCTGCAATGCCAATGCGTACATACCTACCAATAATCACCCTAAATGTAAATGGTCTGAATGCACCAATCAAAAGACATAGAGTCACTGAATGGATAAAAAAGCAAGACCTGTCTATATGCTGCCTACAAGAGACTCACTTCAAACCCAAAGACAGACACAGACTAAAAGTGAAGGGATGTAAAAAGATATTTCAGGCAACTAATAGGGAGAAAAAAGCAGGAGGTGCAGTACTTGTATCAGACAAAATAGACTTCAAAACAAAGAAAGTAACAAGACACAAAGAAGGACATTACATAATAATAAAGGGATCAGTCCAACAAGAGGATATAACCATTATAAATATCTATGCACCCAACATAGGAGCACCCAAATATGTGCAACAAGCACTAACAGAATTAAAGGGGAAATAGGATGCAATGCATTCATTTTAGGAGACTTCAACACACCACTCACTTCAAAAGACAGATCAACCAGACAGAAAATAAGTAAGGAGACAGAGGCATGAAGTACACATTACAACAGATGGACCTAACAGATATCTACAGAACTGTCCAACCAAAAGCAGCAGGATACACATTCTTCTCAAGTGCACATGGAACATTTTCCAGAATAGATCACATACTAGGCCACAAAAAGAGCCTCAGAAATTCAAAACGATTGAAATTATATCAACCAACTTCTCAGACAACAAAGGTATGAATGTAGAAATACGTTATGCAAAAAAACCAAAAAAGCCCACAAACACATGGAGGCTTAACAACATGCTTCTAAATAATCAATGTATCAATGACCAAATTAAAACAGATCAAGGATGGAGACAAATGAAGAAAAGATTTCAACACCCCAACTTCTGTGGGACACAGCGAAAGCAGACCAAGAGGAAAGTATATAGCAATACAGGCCTATCTCAAGGAAGAAGAACAATCCTACATGAACAGTCTAAACACAATTAATGAAACTAAAAAAAAGAAGAACAAATGAGGCCCATAGTCAGTAGAACAAGGAACATAATAAAGATCAGAGAATAAATAAATAAAATTGAGAAGAATAAAACAATAGAAAGAATCAATGAAAGCAGGAACTGGTTCTTTGAGAAAATAAACAAAATAGATAAACCCCTAGCCAGACTTATCAGAAAAAAAAGAGAGTCTATTCACATAAGCAGAATCAGAAGTGAGAAAGGAAAAATCACTATGGACACCACAGAGATACAAAGACTATTGGAGAATACTATGAAAAATTATGTGCTAACAAATTGGACAACCTAGAAGAAATGGACAACTTTCTATAAAACTACAACTTTCCAAGACTGACCCAGGAATAAACAGAAAATATGAACAGACCAATTACCATCAATAAAATCAAAGTGGTAATAAAAAAACTACCTAAAGACAAAAATCATGGACCATATGGCTTCACCACTGATTTTTACCAGACATTTAGAGAAGACCTAGTACCCATCCTCCTTAGTTTTCCAAAAGGTAGAAGAGGAGGGAATACTTCTAAACTCGTTCTATGAGGCAGCATAACTCTAATACCATGCAGAGACACCACAAAAAAAAAAAAGAAAATTACAGACCAATATCCCTGATAAACATAGATGCAAAAATACTCAAGAAAATATCAGCAAACTGAATTCAAAAATACATCAAAAAGATCATCCATCATGATAAGTAGGATTTATTCCAAAGATGCAAGGATGGTATAATATTAAAAAATCCATCAACATCACACACCACAGCAACAAAAAGAAGGACAAAAATAAAATGATAATCTCCATAAATGCTGAAAAAGGATTTGACAAAATTCAACATCCATTCATGATAAAAACTCTCATCAAAATAAGTATAGATTGCAAGTACCTCAATGTAAGAAAGGCTATATATAATAAACCAATAGCCAACATCATACTTAACAGCATAAAGCAGAAAGATTTTCCTCTAAGATTGGGATCAAGACAAGGATGCCCTCTCTCCCCACTTTTGTTCATCATAGTACTGGAGGTCCTAGCCAAGACAATCAGACAAGACAAAGAAATAAAAGGCATCCAGATTGGTAAGGAAGAAGTTAAACTGTCACTGTTTGCAGATGACATGATATTGTACTTAAAAAACCCTAAAGAATCCACTACAAAACTACTAGAACTAATATCTGATTTCAGCAAAGGCAGGATACAAAATTAATACACAGAAATCTGTTGGATTCCTATATACTAATGATGAACTAGCAGAAAGAGAAACCCAGAAAACAATTCCATTCGCAATTGCGTCAAACAGAATAAAATACCTAGGAATAAACCTAACCAAGGAGATGAAAGACCTATACCATGAATACTACAAGACATTCATGACAGAAATTAAAGAGGACACCAATAAATGGAAATACATCCCATGCTCATGGATAGGAAGAATCAATATTGTCAAAATGGCCATTCTGCCTAAAGCAATCTACAGATTCAATACAATCCCTATCAAAATACAGACAGCATTCTTCAATGACTTACAACGAATAGTTCTAAACTTCATGCCGAACCACAAAAGACACTGAATAGTTAAAGCAATCCTGAGAAGGAAGAATAAAGCTGGGGGGATTAGAGTTCCCGACATCAAGCTCTACTACAAAGCCACAGTAATCAAGATAATTTGGTACTGGCACAAGAACAGTCCCATAGATCGATGGAATAGAATAGAGAGTCCCAATATAAATCCACACATGTATGGCCAATTAGTATATGACAAAGGAGCCATGGATATACAATGGGGAAATGACAGCCTCTTCAACAATTGGTGTTGGCAAAACTGGACAATTACATGTAAGAGAATGAAACTAGATTATTGTCTAACTGTATACACAAAAGTAAACTTGAAATGGATCAAAGACATGAATGTAAGTCATGAAACCATAAAACTCTTAGAAAAAAACATAGGCAAAAATATCCTGAATATAAATATGAGAACCTTTTTCCTGAACACATCTCCTTGGGCAAGGGAAACAAAAGCAAAAATGAACAGAAGGCACTACATCAAACTAAAAAGCTTCTGTACAGCAAAGGACACCATCAGCAGAACAAAAAAGCATCCTACAGTATGGGAGAATATATTCGTAAATGACATATCCGATAAGTGGTTAGTGTCAAAAATATATAAAGAACTCACATGCCTGAACACCCAAAAAGCAAATAACCTGATTTAAAAAAGGGCAGAGGATCTGAACAGACAATTTTCCAAAGAAGAAATTCAGATGGCCGACAGGCAAATGAAAAGACGCTCCAGATCACTAATTAACGGGAAATGGAAATTAAAACCACAATGAGGTATCACCTCACACCAATTAGAATGGCCAACATCCAAAAGACAAGGGACAAATGTTGGCAAGGATGCAGAGAAAGGGGAACCCTCCTACACTGTTGGTGGGAATGTATATTAGTTCAACCATTGCGGAAAGCAATATGGAGGTTCCTCAATAAACTAAAAATAGAAATACCATTTGACCCAGGAATTCCACTCCTAGGAATTTACATGAACAAAACAAGATCCCAGATTCAAAAAGATATACACTCCTATGTTTATTGCAGCACTATTTACAATAGCCAAGACACGGAAGCAACCTAAGTGTCCATCCGTAGATGAATGGATAAAGAAGTGGTACATATACACAATGGAATATTATTCAGCCATAAGAAGAAAAAAATCGTACCATTTGCAACAACATGGATGGAGCTAGAGGGTATTTTGCTCAGTGAAATAAGCCAGGTGGAGAAAGACAAGTACCAAATAATTTCACTCATATCTAGAGTGTAACAACAAAGCAAAAACTGAAGAAACTAAACAGCAGCAGACTTGCAGACTCCAACAAGGGACTAGCGGTTACCGAAGAGAAAGGACCTGGAGATGGTGGACAGGAAGGGAGGGAGGAGGGTATTAAGGGGTATTATGATTAGCACACATAATGTAAGGGGGCCAGGGGGAAGGCAATATAGCACAGAGAAGACAAGTAGTGACTCTATAGCATCTTACTGCGTGATGGACAGTGACCATAATGGAGTAAGTTGGGGGTGACTTGATAATATGGGTGTAGGTAGAAACTGCAATGTTGCTCATGTGAAACCTTCATAAGATTGTACATCAATGATACCTTAATAAAAAAAAAGATGGTATTGTTCTTCATGTGATAATACACAATAAAAACATTTCTCCACACCAGGTATTCCCAAAAGAAAGATCATTAAGTATTTGGACCCAAATCCAGGGATGGATATAAGCAAGTTATATTATATAAGGCTTATGATATCAATGTTATCCTTCAATTACATAATTTTTTTCAAAAAAAATTTATTTTAGTATTGTTAATGTACATTCACTTGAACAACATTATGGTTACTAGACCCCGTACTATCAAGTCCCACCCACATACCTCACTACAGTTGCTGTCCATCAATGTACTAAAATGCTGTAGAATCATTGCTTGTCTTCTCTATAAATACTGCCTTTCCCATGTCCCGCACCACTGCATTACATGTGCTAATCGTAATGCACCTTTTCCCCCCTTATCCCTCCCTTCAAACCCATCCTCCCCAGTCCCTTCCCCTTTGGTAACTGTTAGTCCATTCTTGGATTCTGTGAGTCTGCTGCTGTTTTGTTCCTTCAGTTGTTCCTTTGTTCTTATACTCCACAGATGAGTGAAATCATTTGATACTGGTCTTTCTCTGCCTGGCTTATTTCACTGAGCCTAATACCCTCTAGC
>JAVSCE010015237.1:0-97373 GCA_032199065.1 Smutsia gigantea
AGCTCAATTGTAAAGCACCCTGTGCCGCGCAGAGCCTCATGGGAGCGGTAGTTCCCCCGCGCTCCCCGCCTAGGCCCTGGCTGGGTGAGCGGAGGAGCCGGGAGAGAGCGTGCGCCGAGTCACGCTTCTTGCTGCGACGCAACCGCCGCTGGGCGGAGAGTTGCCGCCAACCGCCTCAACGGCCGAAACAATGTTAATGGCTCTCAGAGTCTGTCGGTGCGTTCTCGTTATCTTCGTGTGTCCCTTTGTTATTTTACACGGAGTAGGTGGTCTCCATACGTACTTTGAAAGTTCATATTCCTCTCATAACCTCTGTGAGATAAAAATCTCCGGCCTTTTATTTTGGACAAGCGGTGAATGAAGAGGAAAGGGAACTTAATATGTAAAACAGGGGCGATTTTGCTTTAAAATCTAATGAGGCTGCAATTCAGAAATTTGCCTCTTCATGGGCATTGCTATGGTTACAGCTACAGGCGTAACAAGGCAGGTGCTACAACTGCCCGGGAACCTGGTGAGCGCTGCCCAGCATCGTAGAGTCCATCATTTACTTCAAAGTCATCCTTACAGTTAGGAAAAAATTCTAGATGGAAAACAATGTTTTAAAATTTTTTGCATAGGATTTTTTTCAAATTATAAGTAACGTTGCATCAGTCTGAGAGGTGCATCTACCAGTGAATGCTCCAAAACTCTTAACTGTGCATCAAGGTCCCTGCTCAGAAATTCATTTACAATTTCATCGTCAACTTAGATTTTATTTACCCAAGATTCTTTTAATATATTTGGTCCTTGGTAAAGATGTTTGAAAATAATTGATTACTATAAAGTACGCAGATAAAAATCACTGTGTTTTGATGCCACCAGTGCCTGGAGAAATACTCAGCTAAATTAACAATACAGTAAAGAGAGTTGAAAAACAAAAGGTTTATTGAGCACCTACTGTATACATTGTGCTACAATAAACAGGTAACAATACTTCATCCGGTTTGCACCAGCAGTAGGCTTCCTAAGAAATACAGAGTAACAGTTCAAACACCTCATTTTTCTGAAATTTTTCAATTAAGTTAAATCATTAAAACTCAGGGGAATCTTTTAATAGTAATTACTAACTTACATAAAATTGGATTTGAAAGATAAGATTTTAAGACAGATCCATATTGACATCAAAATTTTTAACTAGTAGTACCTCTGGCTATTTGGATATTAGTTGCACGTTTATATAGGACCTTTGAAATAAGGAAAATGCCACCAGAAGATAGCTATTTTGTTGATAATTCTTCTAGATTTGGTAATTGAATAACTTAAGTTATCATAAATGTAGGTGAACATTTTGTTAGTTGATATATCCTAATACAAAATTATTTATATTTTATTCTCTTAAAATACAACTTTTCTTACTACTCTACATTCCCACAACATTTGTTGGGAAGATATGCAAGGTGTACTTCATTTAGGCAAAAATAACTACCAGGGAATAGTCATTGTGACAAGCGGTAATTTTGTACTGCAACCACAAGTAAGATTTTTTTAAACCCTTTTTATAGTAAATTCTAGCAATGTGGACATGTCATTGAGATCCAATTCTTACATACCTTTTTAAGTTTATATTTATGTAGAAACATACAGTAAAACTAACTTCCAAAAATGAAAAATCAGTTCATGCTAAAATTGTTTCTCATACAGCATTCTCTACATAAGCTCAAGTGAAAAACTTTCATTTGTGGTTGCCAGCCCAATAAAACTGAGATGAAAATGTAAAACTTCTAGCACTTGTTTATATATTGTTTTTCTTTTAAAAGCTATTGAAACATTACCATATCTTTGTTGTTGAAATTACAAATACAGAGCAATTATTTTAGCTAGCAGTATTCTAGTAGATTTTTTTGCAGATGCACTTGCAGCCTATATTCCAAAATTGTGTTAAATATTCCAAGTTGGTGGTGGGTTCCTTGGTCCTTTGGGTTTTGAAAAACGATTTGCAAAACCTGGGAACAACAACAAAAAATTGAATAAGAAGTTTATTTTCTGTAGAAATGAATACTTGGACTTCAGAATGTGTTATAATGTAATGCAAGTACAAGGGTAGGCAGCATCTTTGATCAATTTAGTAATAGATTGTAAAGCATAGTAATTAAGCTAATACATGGTAACAATAGAATACTGATAACATTTTAAATTTGTAGAACACCAATTTAATAATGGTAGTAATTAGATGAAGAACCCTGGTTATAGTAGCCTTTGGTAATTCACCATATAATATCCTTTTTCCCCAGCTTTATGGAGATACTATTGACATATAATATATATAAGTTTAAGGTGTGCAACATGATGATTTGATACACTTACTATGAAATGATTACTACATTCAGTTTAGTTAACACTTCCATCCACTTACATAATTACCATTTTTTGTGGTGATTACATTGAAGATTTACTCTTCTTAACGTTCAAATATATAATACAGCACTGTAAATATAGTTGCCATGCTGTACATTAGATCCCCAGAACCTATTATATTATAGCTGGAAGTTTGTACCCTTTCCCAACCCCAACCCTGCCAGCCTCTGGCAATCACCATTCTACTCTGTATTTCTATGAATTCACCTTTTTTAGATTACACATGTAAGTAAGAACATCAGTATTTGTCTTTGCATCTGACTTCTCTTACTTATCATAATACCCTCAAGGCCTATCTGGATCAAAAGGGTCACAAAAGGCATGATTTCCTTCTTTTTTTGGCTTAATAATGTTCATATATGTGAAATAAAATTTTTTTTCTTTATCCATTTTTTTACCATTTCTTTATCTGTCAGTAGACACTCAGGTTGTTTCTGTGTTTAGCTATTGTAAATAATGCTGCAAAGAACCTGGGGTGTAGATAGGATAGTTCTATTTTTAAATTTTTGAGGAATTTCCATACTGTTTACCTTAGTGACTGCACCAATTTACATTCTCACCAACAGTGCAAAAGGTTCCCCTTTCACCAGCACTTATCTGTTGTCTTCTTGAGAAGGGCCTTTCTAACAGGTGTGAGGTGATAGCTCATTGTGGTTTTGATTTGCATTTCCCTGATGATCAGTGATGTCCAGCATCTTTTCATGTGCCTGTTGACTGTGTATGTCTTTTTTTGAAAAATGTCTGTTCAAGTCCTTTGCTCACTTTTTTAATTGGATTGCTTGTTTTCTTTTAAATAATATCCTTTATCTACATCTTTTCACACACCACCTACTCATCAAAAAACAAAACAGGGAAATTTCAATTTCAGAAAAATAAGCACTGTTGTTTTACAAAATTATCATTAAATACAATTATACTTCTACTTGAACCCAGAAAGCTCTCAGTTTACTAAGATATTATGTTTGGAAAGCTTAGGGGAAAACAGGAATAAACAATCTTGAAAAACTAAGTAACTGGTCATTTTTATTTCTCTCTCTCCCTCAAGTACTCCGTTCTCCCTCCCAAAGAAAGACAAGGAAATTTTCCACTACCAGTGAAGGCTATTTTGGGGTTACTTTCAAAAGATTTGCAGGTTGCTAACATTGAGACAGGGACCGTGGGTGTAGTCAGAGTAGGGTGAGGGCCTCCAGAAAAAGCAAGGCAGGATATTTGCAGTCAGAGCAATGTAACTACATGCAAGGAAACCCCCTACTAAAACTCTTTGTTAAACATTCAGCTCTAGAGTCATTCTTCAGTGAGATCAGTTAATATTCCCCAGATAAAGAAGACTAGCAAATGTTTATTTTATGCTAATCATTTATATCATGTGTAAGATTCACTTTAACATGCTAAAAGGCCCAGGCCTATGTGCTGTCTTTCCTCCTTCAGATCTGATGAAGTGATTTTGCAAACTGGGCAAACTAATTCAGCATGCAAGCCCAGCCATAACACAGTAAAAGGCAGGAGGGATTCCACCTTAAAGATAAGATAGCACTTAACTTACTCTTCAGGAAACAATACCTCAGCCCACCTTGGGGGCTGAGCAGGTGGCCTTGTTGTCTCAGGGAGAAATCAACAGAGCAAGAAGTTACTTGTGTCAAGTTACTTGTAAATATCCTAGGACCACTTAATAAGTCCACACCCCTAAGCTTTTTTTCATGTTCTCGAAAAATCCTCATCTGCCTATAAAACCCCTAGACAACGTACCACCCCCGACTCTCTTGTCCCCTCCTGGCGTGAGCCAGGATCTCTCCTTTCACTTTATCTCTAAATGAAAGCCTGTACCTTGCTCTCCTAGCTTGAGTGTTTGTGAAGCTCATTCTTCGGCTTTGTGAACAAGAACCCGGGCATCAACATTGGTTATCACTTCAGCAACACATGACTTTTCTTTGATGGAGGTATATTTTCAAGGTACTCTTACGTTTAGTAACTTAAGGGGCTCAAGTTGAGCAATGAAAGTTTTGAAATACAAGGGGAGAACAGAGAATGGAAACCTTTAATTTCATCAGCCTACAAAATTATATACCTTACAGAATGGATCAGAATGTGTTGAAAGGATCATATGAGATATTTGTTAAAGCATCCAGCACAATGCCTGGCACAATGTAACTTACTCAAGTATTGCTTAAATCTGAACCACAAAAAAACTATACCAGAACTGGAAGAAAAGGAGAATGTGGAGGAGGAAAAGCAAGCAAGATAAAAACAAGAAACCCACTAACATTTACTAATGGTGGTGGTAAAAAAAACTGAGGGAGGTGGTACACAGCCTAGTTGATGTACATTTTAGTCCTCTGAGTAGAAAAAGAGATGGAAAAATATTTCAGGTTAAATAGTTTGAAATAATAGTCACAAAAATACTCATAAAATGATCCATTTGATGTAGGTAGCTGGACTGTAACCCAACTAGACCGAGACTAGATGTAAAAACATAATATGCGAGTACCAAGTATCTGAAATTTGAGGAATACCTACATTCCGTCTTTTTCAACTGATCAATTCTTAATAGTTGAGAATACTGAGTTAACTTCTTTTTGTATGTAGGCCAATTCAGGAAAAGTAAAAATGTTTACCAAGCACAAAATCTTTTCATTCAAATTTAAATACTTTTCTGAATACAATATCCTTATAATTACTATTTCCTCCCTTATGAAAGAGAGCCAATGGAAAAGTTAAGTGCTACTTTTGAAGTATGTAAAATATTCAAATCTAGGCATATTTGAGAAGAAACCACATAGAGGCAGCATTCTAATATTTTATGCTCATATTAGATTACAGGCTGTTGTAAAGTTAGATGGGCCATGAGTTACTCAAGTGGTATCACTGAGGGAAAAGAAGAAACAGGAACATTTATTTGTATTCCAGGCACACTTTGGCATTTTTTTCATAGGTTATATAATATTCTCTATGAATATTTTTAAATGATTTCACAGGAATAATAACTTTTTTCTAATAACATTTTAAACCTTAGAGTTAACATAATCCATATAAAATTTTATGGTCCAACAAACACCAGGAGTTGTAGTTAAATAGTTTGCCAAGGTAAGATAGGGATCATAACCCCGGTGTGGCAGAGATTGCTATCTGTCCACCAAAATCTTTCCTTACTTCTTCAGGAATAGAATTGTAAATGACAATGGTCTGCCCTGCATTATTCTACCTCCCAGTTTCTCTCTCTTGCAATTTGGATACAGTACATGTCTAAAGGGAAGGTGAGGTGACATAATATTGCCATTTCCAGGCCAGTGCCTTAAGACCAAAAAAGGAGGCCACACCTCTTCCACATTTTTCCCTCATCTTCTTGCCACCTGCAATCTGAATGTGGCAGCAATCCAGTTTTGGCCATACAGAAGAGGATAACACCATAGAGCAACAGTTCTCAAGTGATCCATACGGGGGTGCCCCAGACGGGGGACTGTTTTTTGGTGAGTAATTTTTAGTGGTAATAGCCTACATTAATTCCTACATTTCTTAGACAAATTTATCATCATACTAAAATATTATGAATTTATATCATAGAATAATAGAATGATTAATATAAAATCATATTAAGTTTATAGCTTACATTTAAGGGTTATTGAACAAATACTTGCTTTAAATTGTCCAAACTGTGTTTCAGCTCGTACTGTTGAATGAGTTATACAAGATTTGATATCAGCAACTGCTGTTCTTTTCATCACACTTGCATATTTTTAATAACTTTGCTTAGATGTGAACTAGACTATTATAACATCTCAGAATTTCTTCATTTGGCTAGTCACATGCATTTACTACATGCCAACATAATTATTTGGTTACCTAGCTTTATTTTCTGCCTATACTAGGCAATTCAATCCAACATAAAATGTTAAGAAGTAGCTGAGGTAAAAAATAAAAAGGTAAGTTGTGTGAAAAAGAATATAAATATAAGGACCTATAGATCCAACCCTAAATCATATTTAAAGTTGTTTCTCTGATATTGTAAATGAGTAATTTAGGTAAACATTTTTTTAACTCTGCTGGAAAATAACACACATACCGAAATTCAGGAGAGAGCTGGAGTTACTTGACCGAACAGAGTCTGCAGGCTTGTTTGATGGAGAAGAATGACAGATACCTAGAATCAAAAGAAAATATGTATGGGAAAGAATGAAAACAGATTCAGATTACTACTTATCAAACCACATAATTGTTAAGAATAAACATTTCCTCCAAAGTTATTAAAACTCCCAAATAAGCATCACTTCAAATGTAACAAAACGAAATGGGTTGACATTAAAACCTTATTTTCGTGTATTTTTTTGAAGTTTCTTTTCTTGGTAAACAGATTGTACAGTAAAGCCCAACACTACAGAGAATCACCAAAGAATCTGAAGTAAAATCAATTATATTGTGAATCAGCTTATTAGGGATTCACATTTTGGCTTTTAATTTTATCTTAACTGCATACTCTACTTACTCTCAGTATACTTTGAAACAATTTGTTCTCCATATTAGTTCATCCATCACAAGTCTGTGATTTTTCTTACATTATTCTCTACTCCTGGAATATCTTTCTTCACTTTGTAGCCCACTTTTTTCCCCATCATTTCCCCACTAGGCCCCTTAGAAACTCTCAAAAGCATTTTTATGTTGCTTTATTTTGCTATTTTACATAAGTATAGATAGGCTTAAAAATATATTTCTCTTCCCAGCATCTTAATATATTCATATATCAGTTTCTGCCCAGTTTTTAAAACAATCCAAGAAAACATGGCCCACATTTTGCACACACACTAGCAGTGAAAAATGATAAAGTTTACATATCTTTCCAGAAACAGACGTAATCGGGGAGAAATTATTAAATATTCATTTATTTTGGTTTTTAACATTTTTAGAATGTACTGTGAAGATTGCATATGTACTTGTACACACATACCTAATACTAGGATTCTAGAAACACTTCCCCCTTCCTGGAGATAGAGTATCAATCATAAAGTACATAGTGAATTTCAATCAGATTCAATTAAAGCATATATTTATTGAATACCTACCATGTGCCAAGCAGTGGGCTAGGCACTGAGGATAGAGATCAATAAAAAGTAGGTGACAGTGAGAAAGATCAGGAGATATCAATCACTTCTATACTACGCATGGGCTGAGTGTTGTATACATCCTTCAGAAAGAAAACTATTGTCCCAAAAGAAATACCGGATTTTTACATGAGACATGCATATACATTTCAGAGGGAACTACTACTTTGCATATTGGCTTGTCACAGCTTTTTTTGTGGGTTGTGTTTTTTTTTTTTTTACAAAACAGCAACACCATATGATTGAACCTAATATAAGTACTTAGTTGTGTTATTATGTAAACAGGACTGATTGTCCTGCAGTTTACTTTTCTCATTTACTGAAATGTCTTGGTTTTTTATCTACAGCAGCTCCAGTGGAACTACATTATGTCATAGATACATTTATGTTGCCTGCCCAACACTAATGCCTCCTTCTGATAGTGGAATTTGGAGAAACCATCCCTCCCCAGTGTTCAGCTACCATACTTAAGAGTGTAGCTGATAGTACTCTAGATGAAGGAACTGACCTAGGAACAGGGCTGACTCAGTTGGTTCGTTGCCATAGCACACCAGTTGTTTAGGTCTGAACACTTTCCTTCTTGGTCAGTTTCCAAGAGTAACAATTGTTAAATATTAGGTATGACCCCGTCTTGCTTAATCAGATCATTGAATGTACTGGCAATAAGGGGTTTAGGGATGAGCAAGTGAACCAAACCAAGACAATCAGGCCCAGTCAGCACTAGTCACCAGACTGTTGCATGAGCAACCAGGAAAGATTTTTTTTTTCCATCGTAAGGCTGAAAACACATGGTTAAATCCTGCCTATGAATGAGCGAACACAAAGTCAAACAAAGCAGGAGATACGGAATGAGAAATTACATCTCAATTACATCATTCCCCTTTTCTACTTAAGCCAGTTAATTTGGGTTTTCTGTCACTTGAAACTGAAGGATTTCTGAGCAAATTGAAGTTTCCCACCCAAAGCAGGGATCAGGCATCATGGTTGAAAGCTTTAACTCTTGGTCATTCTGTAATTCATTCTCCATACATCAGCAAGAATGATCTTTTTAACAAACAGATCATGTAACATCTCGGCCTAAAAACTCTTTTATGATGTGCCATTACACTTAGAATAAACTCCAATTTACCCATAAGGATCTAACACTTCTTCCCCACCTCCACCACCTTTTCAGCCACACTTTACAATCCTTTCTCCTCTTAATACCGTGCATCTATGATGGCTTCCTTTGAGTTCCCACAACACACCATGCTCACACCTCACAGCTTTTGTGTACATTGTTCCCTCTCTAGAATGCTCTTCTCCCTGTTCTGCTCCTGGCTGGCTGCTCCTCCATGTCCCAGGTTTAATCATCACTTTCTTAGAAAAGACTCCTAGATCACTCATTCTAAAATAGGCCTCTTTTGTTATTCTCATAATTACCCTCTTGGTTTCCTGCATAGCGTTTTTCACAATGTGTTATTATGTATGTATTTGTGAATTTACTTGCTTAATGTCAGAATCCCTCACCAGACTTAAGCTCCACCAAAGCAGAGCCTAATATCTGTTTTGTTCACCGTTATATACCCAGTGTCTTGCAGAATGCCTAGCACATAGTAGGAACTCAATGAATATTTAATGGTGAATGAATGAATGAATGAAAAAAGAAAGAAAGACATTAGGCTTAGGTGCTAGCTTAAAACCACAAATGAAGAATCCTAATTTCATTAAAAGTAGGACCAGCTTTAACTACAGACCAGTAAGAGATTCAGGCTATCAGGAGAACATATGGAGTTCAGATGTCATGAACCATCTGGAAGGGGAAGAGGACATGTTTCAAAGTACAGGAAGATAAGTCTAAAGCTTCAGGATCAGTTTGGGGGCCATATTTTCTTCTTCATTTAAGGACAAAACATCAGAGGATGAAGGCAGCTGAGGAAATAGAAATTAACCTAGATCTAGAGAATGATCTAGAAGGTTTTAGTTAGAAATAAGACTCAAGAGTTTCTGAGAGTCCCACTATATCTCAAATCTATGCCAGCCTACATCCACCTGAAGTTTCTGTAACTTTGTTTGACATCCCTAAGACAAGGTTGGAGACAGAGGGAAAAAAAAGGGGGGGGGGTTTTGTTTGTTGTAGTGAAAGGAAACTGGATGTTTCATAAACTCAACTGATTAAACCAATCTGGCTAGCTATTTAAGACACTCATTTCTTTGCTTTTGGCTATTTTATTTCCCCTACTATAATTTCCTCTTGAAGTGTTTAGATTTTCCTTTGACCGACTTTAGAGGAAAAAGTACATTTTCCAGTCACACTTTAGCCATCATAGATGAGAAGTCGATTGACTTCAGAGATCACGTATGGTGGCGACGCAGACTAGCACAAGTTTATGGATAGGGAGATAAAATTAGAACTCAGTAAGACTCAGCTTTCTTATTTAGAAAACAGCTTAAATCAAGTTTTCTCAGTGCTCTTTGTCCCTCCCTATGAAATCAGTATAATACCAAGTAGTTATTTGGTCCCCGATGATTAACCAAATGCATCACGTTTGTAAAAAGTATGTCGCCATGTTCTACATACTTTGCAGTTAGTTGTGAAAAAGGATCTCTATGATAATTTTCCAGTTCTAGGGGTCTTTGGGTTTTGTTTTCATTACAATCTAGCAAAAATAGTAAGAAACAAATTTCTATGGCTAATAATACATGGTAAACATGGAAACGTGTCAATACTTACTTCATTAAAGCAACACATTTGTTTGACAATATGCTTTGCTGTGGCTATTTTTAAGAATTACGTCTGAGGTTACATTTCTGGGAATATCAAATAAAACAGTCATGTAACAGCATCTCAGGATGGGTAGAAAGTGCCAAACATGACACCATTATTCCTGTCCTGTTAAAGAGAGACTTGCCCTCCCCTCCCACTCCACTCAATATTAGCATTGTGGAGCGCCACACAAGGCCTCAGCAATGGCTGGTCTGAGCCATTGGATCCTGGCAAGGTTCTGTTTAGGAGTAATATTGTAGATGTTTTCATGGAGTGGTTATGTAAGAAATAATTACATAATTGTGAAAGTGGTATATATATTCTAAACAATAAGTATAAAGAAACTTACTCTTTTTTATGTTGCGTAAAATTTTCAAACTCTACAAAAAAAAAGAAAAGGGAAATGTCAGTTTTTTTTTTCCTGTGAAATCCAAAGCACTTTAGGTAGAAATAGTGACTTCAGTCAAAAGGATTAATTTCCTTAAAAATAGCCACCAAAGTGCATAAAATTATTTTCCCATCTTGTAATTTTAATTCAGCGCAAAGTCTCCACTTGATTTTATCTTGCTAGTTTTCCCATCTTATAAGAATCACACTGTGTATTTAGAAATAGTGCTATCAGAATACCAGGGGAAAAGATGGAGGTTGCTCCTTCTCTTCTGCATTCTGGAATCCACAATCACTTCTGAAGATACGTTGATACACAGCCATTCCCACTTTAACTAATAATTTTTGCGAATCATACTCTATCCTCAGTTTACTAAGGTCCACTCCATACTGTTACCGTGCTGCTTCGTCCTCCTTCCTTTCGGCAAACCCACGTCCTCTGCCTCCTTCATGGTGGAGTCTCTAACTGACTTCTCCCAGAAACCTACCCGGATTTCTGTTCTTCCCATTTCCTCAGCATGAATGTTTTTAATCTGTTTTGTGGTATTTTATTCTTCTTGATAATTTCCATGTTGTTTCTCATTTTAGGTATTCTGTTCCAATAGATTAACTGTACTCTTTTAGAGGGCCGTAGATGTCCTTTGTGAAATTTCTATTTTCCTAACACCTAACAGAAAGTACTTTTCTATATAATAAATATTTTTAAAACTCTTCTTTTTTGGAAAATTTTATTGAGATTTTTAAAACTCATTTATTTGTAATTCAACATGTCCTAATAAAAATGTTCCCATCCTTGTTCCGAACCCTCCCCCTGCAGATAACCATTGTTGTTAGTTTCCTGTGTAACTTCTCAGTTACTTGTGCACATATAATACAAGTATAGACCATATTTTCTCCCTTTTAAGCAAAACTTAATGAATTATACCTAAATATATTGACAGTCATCATTCTTTTTTAGCGGCATTAGGTCTTCCATTGTATACATATACCATGATTTGTGATTTATTTCATCAGTGTCCCTAATAATTAACATTTGTGTTAATAAGTTCCAACTATTTGCTCTTATACATATTCCAATTTTAATTTTAATCTAATTTCCCATCTTAATGCTGGTAACAGGGTGGAGCAGAGAAACACCTTCAGTAATGGAAAGCCTCTGGCTTGTTTCCTAAAACTCCCGTGTTCTTATTTTTTTAATTGCCCATTGGACAATTGGATTTTTTAAATAAATTCATATGTGCAACCATCACCACAATCTACTTTTATTATTATTATTATTTTAGCTTTTCAGAACTTTATTTTTTTTATTATTTTTTTTATTAAGGTATCATTGATATACAATCTTATCCTCAGATTTCACATGAACAACACCACAATCTACTTTTAGAATGTTTTGTTCCCGCTAAAAGAAATCCCATACCTATTAACATTTATTCTCCACTGCACATCTCAAAATGTGCCCCACCCCCATCCAAGGCAACCACTTATCTGCTTTCTGTCTCTGTAGAGTTTTCTATTCTGGATATTTCCTATAAATGGAATCATATATCATGTTGTCTTTTGTGACCAGCTCCTGTCCCTAGGCATAATCATTTTGAAATTCATCTACGTTGCATGTGTCAATAAGTCATTCTTTTGTTGGCGAGCAGTACGCCACTGTATGGTCATGCCACAATTTGTTTTTCCTCTCAACTGCTGGTGGACATTTGAGTTTGCTGATGGACGATATTTAGGATGACTACAAATACAGTTGCTTCCAATATTCGTGTGCAAGTCTGTGTGTGGATGCATGCTTTCATTTCTCTTGGATAACTGCATAGAAGAATTGCAGGGTTATGCAGTTATGTTTAACATTTTGAAAAACTGCCAAACTCTTTTCCAAAGTGGCTACACCATTTTACAGTCCTACATATGAAATGAGGGTTCCAGCTTCTCCAGATCCTCACCAACACTTGTTTTCATCTATATTTTTTATTACAGCCATGGTAGTGGGTGTGAAGTGGTATCTCACTGTGATATTGATTTGCATTTTCCTAATGACTAGTGATGCTGAGCAAATTTGATGTCTTTATTGGCCACTGGTATAGCCTCTTTGGAGAAATGTCTATTCAAATCCTTTGCCTACTTTTAAATTTGGGTTGTGTTTTTATCATTGAGTTATAAGATTTATTTAAATATGTTCTGGATGCAAGTCCCTTATCAGATATATGATTTGCAAATATTTTCTCCCATTTTGTAGACTTTTAACTTTCTTGATGCTATGTTTTGTTTGCAGCACAAAAGTTTTTAATTTGGATGAAGACCAAATTTATATAATGTTTATTTTATCATTTCTGCTTCTAGTGTTGTATCTAAGCCTAACCCAAGATACAATTACTCATATGTTTTCTTTTCTGATTTTGTTTCTTCTTTTCAAAATTGTTTTTGTTTATTAGGGTCACTTGAGATTCCATATGAATTATAGAATGGGTTTTTCTATTTCTGCGAAAAAGGTCATTGAGATTCTGCTAGAGATTGCATTGAATCTGCAGATCACTTTGGGTAGTAGTATGATCTGAACAATATTAAGTCTTCCAGTCCATTAACACAGTCTTTGCATTTATTTTTCTCTTGCTTAATTTCTTTCAGTAACATTATAGTTTTTAGTGTATAAATCTTTTGCCTCCTTGGTTAAGTTTACCGCTAAGTATTTTATTCTTTTTGGTGTATTTTAAGTAGAATTGTTTTCTCAATTTCTTTTTTGGATTGTTCTTTCTTCCTTTTTAATATAAGCATTTACAGCTATAACATTCCCTAAAGCTATAACGGCTTTAGCTGTGCCCCATGAGTTTTAGTCTGCTGTGTTTTTGTTTTCATTCATCCCAAATTATTTTTTAATCTTCCTTGTGTTTTTTCCTTCATGCATCAGTTATTTAAGAGCATGTTGTTTAGTTTCTACATATTTGTGAATTTCTCAAATATCCTTCAGTCATTGTTTTCTAATTTAATTCTGCTTTGGTTGAAGAACATAGTTTGTGTGATTTTAATCCTTTTACATTTTTGAGACTTGTTTTATGGCCTATTGATCTACTCTGGAGAATGTTCCATATAGACTGAAGAATAATGTGTATCCCATTTTTGTTGGAGGGACTGGTCTATAATTGCCTATTAGATCTGCTTGGTTTATGGCATTGTTCAAGTCTTCTATATCTTTGTTGAACTTCTGCCTGGTTCTATCAATTAATGAAAGTACAATATTGAGATCTCCAACTATTATTATTAAGTTGTTTATTTCTCACTTCGATTCTGCCTATTTTTGCTTCATGCATTTTGGGATTCTGTATATATATACTTATGATTGTTATATCATCAATGAATCAACCTTTTTATCATTATAAAATGTCCCTCTGTATCTGTATTAAGATTTTTGTTTTAAAGTCTAGTTGGGCTGATATTTCTTTACCTTACTCCTTGTGAAACTTTTTCCAAGAGTCTTCAGTGTCTGTTTTGAAGATGTTGAATTTTCCAAGGTGTTAGGACAGCTAGTTGAATAAGTCTCTATAGATTGAGCCAGCATACCTTTAAAAAAAAAGTGTTTTGTTGCACATCTTCTTAAGCCTTCAAGCTATATATAGGTATCTATTCAGTAATTCCCAACTTGGCTTTTTTGATGCATTACTTTTACAATATATTATGGGTTTTAAAAAATGTATTATTTTATCTTATTTAATAATTCTTTATACCTTTTCCATTTAGGTCCTACTTTACTGTTAACCTTTTAACAGTGTCACTTTTATAGGTTTTTTGAGAGGAAAGTACTGCCACTTACAATCTTCATCAGCAAGAAAGAAGGACTCTCGGGTTCTTTCTGGGAGTGGAGGTGGTGGAGGAGAAGAACGATCTTGATGTAAATCTATGATAAAAAGTATACAACAACAACAACAACAAAAAACAAAAATCATCAGTTAAAAGTCTTAAGTCAAGACTCCTTTTTGGTTTTCTATAACTTTTCCAATTATTCAAATATTAATCAACAATAACCAAGTAAAAATTTATCTGCATGAGGAATGGAACCTCAAGAACTTTCTCTGTCTAGCTCTTTAGCCAATGAGCCTATGATTCATCAAAAACTTATAGTTCACTTATAAAAGTATTCGTCCAAAGAAATAGAACCTGAATTTGATCAAATCTAGTTCTAGATTGCTGGGGATAGAGGAACATGTTAAATAAAACCATAAGATAAGGATACAAAAAGCCAGTCCAGAATATTAGCAGTCTTTAGGACAAATGACTCACTCTCTTTTACAAATAATGGCAGGAGAAAATATAAAAAGAAAGGAGAATTGTTACCGATTTTAAAAGACTTGAGAAACATAGAAACCAAATGCAATATGGAAATTTTGTTTGAATCCAGATTCAAATAAACCAACTGTAAAAATACATTTTTGAGACAGTTTGAGAAAACTGAACAAAGTCTGGATATTAGATAACACTAAGGAATTATTATTAATTTTATTGGTATGATAATGCTATTATGGTAGGTTTAAAATGTGTATTTGAAATTTTCCATAATAAGGAATTTTAAATAATGGAGCTATTTTCCCACAGTGTGCTCCTAAAGATATAAATGGTGTATAATGTTCTCATTATACAGTGCTAAGTATAATTATATACTATATTAAAGTCTTTTGAAAATGGAAATATGGTTGAGTGCTAGGGTTTCATTTTGGTTATTGTGTTTTTTAGGCCCTAGGATTTGTTTATAAAGCAAATTCTCTTGTTTATTTCTTATATGCTGGTTAATATACAAAAGTAAAGTATAAAACTTATTTCCAGCACCTAATACAATAACTGGCATACAGTAGGCACTTAATATAAATATTTGATAACTACTCTGAAGTAGCTTATCATGTCCCAGTTGCTGTTAGCAGATTTTCTGAGCTAAAGCTAACTTTCAGTTAGTAATATCCTGCCAAATAGCTTCCTAAAATACCATTTTCATCTTCATACTCTTCTGATGAAGAACCTACAAGGCTTATTAGTGAGTGTATTAAATCTCAATTCTTCTGCCTACCTTTGTGTGTCTATAATAAAATACACATAACAAAATTTGCCATTAGTGACAGTACATTTGCAGTGTTGTGTAACCATCACTCTGATCTAGTTCCAAAACATTTTCATCACCCTAAAAGGAAACTCCCATTTAGCAGTCACTCCTAGCTTAACAGTCATGCCCCCTAGATTAGATGGGCAACCACAAACTGCTTTCTTTCTCTATAGATTTACTTGTTCTGGATATTTCATCAGCCTAGCTTTTAAATCCTTCAGAGTCTTCCTGCGTTTTATCTATCCAAATTTATTTTCTGTATTTCCCAAAACAGAACCTCTATTGCAATTAAATTAACCAACTCACTGTTTCTCTGGACTCATCATGCTTATTTCTACCTTTGAGATACGGTTACCCAGATCCCTCCTCCTGGAATTCCCTCCTTTTTCCTCTGTCTACCCATATTCTCACATTTCTGTCTTATACTCAGTGAAGCCTTTCCTAACCACCCCAGGGATACCTTTTTTTTTCCCAGACTACTAGTGATTATAATCAGTGCCACACAGAGTATCACCAAATAGTTCCAAGTGCATATTAATTTGGTCTACCCAATTTGAATATAAGCATTAAGCAGTGCCTTTTCTTATATATCCTGCCCATTCTGAGACTGTTATAAAGCACACAGAATTTGCTTAGGAGTTGCTCACTTAATAATTATCTAATAAAAATTGTAATAGGCAACACTAAATGAGAGCTTATTATTATGACAACCACTGTGCTAAAAGATTTACATAATCACAACCCTCACAAAAATCCTCTTAAGAAAGGAATTCTACTATCCTCATTTAATAAATGAAAAAAAATTGATAGAGTATATGATTCAACTAAAGTTTTGTATTTTGATAACTATTGGTAGGCTGGGGATTTAAATTAAAGCCTATTTGACTCCAAAGTCCATGCTTTTTAACCTCTGTTATATACTTATATATATATTTGAACAATTTGTTAATATGAATAAATATCTTAAGGGCAGCTCCACCAGTTATAACGTCTGCCCAATAAATGTTAGCTGTTGATGTTATTCAGTGTATAAAACAAGCAAAGGTCAGGCAAGTATTGAAGAAGCAATGGCAGGTTGAAGATCTAAATGGCCAGAAGTAATTTTCTAGAATCACACTGTTAACAGTGGTAAAACCTTTAAAAGAGAAATGTTGCAAAGTTTGAAGAGATTCTATCCGAAATAGTTTTTGGGGGCTTTTTTGAGGATTATATATCAAGGAGCAGAATTCTAAAATTCTGTCTTTACCTTGCCCTTAACAGAACAAAACTCCTAGCCTGGGAAAAACCAGAAATCAATAAATAGTGGCAACTATTATGGGACCCTTGCCATCTCCTGAGGTGAATTACTCTAAACTTAATGAGCCATTCTTACAATATAAATTTTTCAGGGCTAAATGTCATCTAAAGCCAAAGGAAATTTTTACCTGATTTGATACTCCGGAGTTTTACACTCTAAAAAAAGAAAGAAAGCAAAAGTGAAAGAAGAATGTGTATACAAATTTAACTCATACCAACAAATGGCATTTTTGAAATGTATTTCATATACCTATAGAGAAAGTTATGAAATGTCGACCCTATTTTTCCAAATTTCTAAGTAAGCTGAATTACGAAAAAGCATCCTTACCTCTTAACAGTGGTTTTATATGTTATGGCAATAGGTTCTAAACTGATCCTTTTTGGATTTATTTCCTTCCTACTCAAATGTTTCCCTGAAAACTTAACTGGAGGAAACTGAAGTTACTTCATGACAGTGGAAAAGGAGTAATTGTTCTTTGTGCTGGGAGTTGTTAAGTATGACCATCACGTGTATGTATGTTATTAACAATAATAATAATAATAATCGCTAGCAAATTGAAAGTGTGATTGAAATGTAGAGAATATTTGCTTACCAGCACTGCAGTTGTAGGACCTTTGAAATGTTTGTTTATTTATTTTTTTTTTGATATCTAGGGTTTTAAAATAGCTGGTTCTAAAATATATACAAATGCATAACAGATTGTTGAAACATAGTATTTCTTCCAGAAATGGGGAACACTAGTCCAAAAGATTTATCTTGAATAATATGGACATCTGTCATTCAAAAAATTACTTTCTATAATATGTTATCCCAGCTAACATGATACAGCCTCTCAAATGACTACAGTGAGCAAGCTACCTATTTATGAAACGTTTGTTTTTGCCTTAACTGTCCTTCAAGAATCAGCTCAAATGTTTCCTCTTTTACTGAGTCTTCTTTGATCATTTCCAACCTGAAGGGATCTCCCGTACTTCTGAATCTCTTATCTTTCATGGCACTTATCATATTTGCCTTGTTATAATAAATATCAACAAAAATAAAAATTTGTGCACACATCCTGTATCTCCACTGTTAGACTATAAGTTTCTTAGGGCAATAATTGTGTCTTATCCATCTTTTTATCTCCACATCCTCTTAGCAAATTGTTTTGTAAGTAGTATCTGCTTCATATTATTGAGTGGGAGGTGATAAAAATACAAGGAGTACTGAGTCCAAAAGAATAGAGTAAGAATAAAAAGTTACTGACCTTGCTTGGTCTAAGTCTCACACAGTCATCAAATTTCTTTGATTCAGATGTTCCACCCCATTCTAGTGACGTTCCAATTTTTACATTCATAGCTGAAGATAAGGATTTGGGAACACTCAGTGGTAATTCTCCTGAAAGAAAATAAATATGGTCCAATTCTTATGAGTGTTATAATTGTTTTAGAAAGCAAGTGTTACTCAGCAATTGTACCCAGAACACTGAAAGGACCTGAGGAGTAATCTAGTTAATTCACACTTTATTTTACACTCACTGAACTGTACTCACCAGCTTCCTCTACCACAATAAAAGATTCAGGTGTCCGTTCAGGAAGGGGAGGGGGAATTTCATCATCTATCCTTGGAGAAGTTGCTATCCAAAATGTCAGAAATAAAAGCACAATTTTTAATTAGAAAAATCCAAAGAAAATTCTTATATTCTAATCTTGATATAAATTACATCAAGAATCATTACAGAGTTTAAGCTGATATCTGTTCACTCAAGGAAAAAGCAAAATAAATTCCCTTCAGTTGCAAACCCAGGAGGTTTGTACTGCTTCTTCAAAATTTATTACTTTCTTTTAAAAGCCCAGAAGTATCTTCATGGAGTCACTGAGTACCAGGTAACATAATATAAAACATATTGATTTAGGGAGCATTAGACTCTTTTCTACACAACTCTTGTTTTACATTGAATATACAACAAAGCATACACTTTGACATGCCAAAGATTCAGTTACAGAGGTTAAATCACAAAGATTTTAGTGTCTCTTCTTCAGTCTATTAGAATAAAGAATATGGGTGTTTTTCCTTTTTACAAAACAATGGCATAATACAGTTTTTTATATTTCCATAGACAGACTCAATTTTTTTGGAAAAATGCAAATACTATTATAAGAAACAGCCACCAGAGGGCACACATGTCAATGTTGCTACAATTCCTGAAGATAGGATTTGTTTTTAATGATGTTGAGGCTCAGAGAAGTTTAAGGTATTATGGATAGCTAGAAAAATAAAATTACTTTAAATTGTAAAACAAGATCAAAGCATATAAAATAACCAAAGAAGGAACAAGATCCACATAAAATATTTTTGTAACAAAAGCCACACACCTCCATATGTTTGTTAAGAAACTGTACAATAAATAATGTTATAGAGCAAAAGTTTTCTCTACTTTCTATTCAGGTAGGATGTTCTTTATACATTTCTAATAATATACCTTAGAGAGTGAAACTTACTCTTTGCTTTCCTTCATCTTCCAAATCAAACTATTGGAATCATCTCTAACAGGTTATTTACTTCTACTTTCCAACCACTCAGTAAAACTACACAATATGCACAATATGCAAAAACCCAGAATTTAAAGGTAATAAAGTATGAAATAAAGGCATATATAAGATTGAATTTCCACATAGAATACTGAACACATATTCTCATCTATTTTATTATAAAAGGACAGGAGGAAATCAGGTCCTCCCCTTCCAACTCCTGCGGGAAGAGAATACAGATACTAGCAATGTGTTCAACTCAGTATAGCCACATGATTATAGAGTAAAAATTCCGAGTGACCATGTGATGCTTTTGATCAAGCTGTTATGCTGTTCTCTTGGGAGTTCATTCTGTATTTTATGGGTAAATTGTGGGCCTTTGATATACATTTTTAGGAATGAGGAAGCACTGCTGTTGGCATGGATCCTGCACCAGATCTAACTGCCTCCACTGTTGCCTGTTTTATGCAATATTACATGTCTGTTATTGCAGTTTTTCAATTCATCACATCATTAAAACACCCTTGGAATCTATTTCTTTGAAGAAGAGAAGAAAGAAGGAAGAGGGAGGAACAGACAAGGAGAAGGGGGAGGATGAGAAGAAACCAAACCTGTAGAAACAACGAGAAACCTAAAATGCCAGATAAGCTTTTAAAAATAACTTACCGACTACTGCTGTCTCTTCTTGGGTCAGCGGCGTGACAGAACTGGTCAGAGAATTCAGTGCTAAAGAATCCTGTGAATTGTTGTAAGAAAAGAGGGTTGTAGAGCATGTTGGTAATGAAGAACAAGGTGAGGCAGTTCCATCTTGCTTCTCCAGTAAATCAGGAGACATCTTAGAACCAGTGCTACTTGAACACAATGAGGAAAAATAAGGATCTGCTACAGACATGGAAGAATCTACCTTAAAAGCACTGGAGTCATGCTGCTTTGCATTAGAGGCATTACACATTCGGTGCTTAGACTCACACAGCAGTGAATGATTCAGTTCTGCTGAAGAGACGTGCATCACTTTTTGAGCCTGCTCAAGACAAGAGTTGTGTGGTTGAGATTCCAAATAAGAAAAAGTCTCCTTGACGTCCAGCTCCTTGGTGTCTCTCTGCTGTATCAATTCAAAGGGGGTTGATTTGGTCCGCGTTATTGGTCTCTTTGAATTAAAGTATCTTCCTGCTGCATTTACAGGTTTAGAATCAGGACATGCTCCAAACAAAATGGAGCTCAAATCCAAACTCTGATGCTTCTGAAGAGGCTCCCCAGCTATTGGAAGTGACTTTGTCTCCCATTGTAGGTTTGTGTCAGCATTTTTGTTACAACCACAGTTTAGCTCCAAAAAGTCAAAAGAAGTGCTCTGTTTAGCAGGGTGTAAAACTAACTTCTCCTTTTCACTTATTTCAGGAGTCCTCAGGTCACAGGAAGAAGCTTCTGAATTTTTCATCCTTATCCTTTGTTTGCTCTGCTTGTTCATCATTTTTGTTTCTTTTACGCTACTGAAAGAAAAAGGAAGTAATGATGATACCATACCCCAAACAGGGTTCTCCCCATATCCTCTTCCTAGCGTTACAATGAATTATAAGCATGAGATTTGTCCCCCAGACATAACTAGACAACATTTCGATGTTGTAAGTCCAGGGAGAGGAAATCCCGGGGCAAAATACCTCTAAAAACTGAAATCAGTCATAGGGAGAAACAAAGTTTAAAACCTGTTTATTGCTCACAAACTGCAGTCCCAGGCTGTCTCTCTTTCCTGCTCCAGCAGAAGCAAAACCGGCCCTCCCCTCACCTCTCAGGTACAGATAAGCCCTCCTTGCTCAGGTAATTACCCACTGATACAGGGAGATGAACTTCTCTCCACACCTGAGGAATGATGCAAATGCACTAAAGCCATACTTCTTTCCACCTCTAAATGCCTATTGATATACAGATGTACTAAAGCCTGGCAAGATATTCTGGAAATACTACAATTTTAACCACAGATGTGTAAGATAGTACTCACCTTTTTGGCGAATTAGGAGAATAAGAGTCTGCTTCTAGGGTAGGATTTTGATCCAGAACTGAATACTTTGCTTCAATCTTCAAGAGAAATAAGTAGGAGATTGCTTTTCAGTGAAGCAATGGCAATGAGATATTTTAACATCCATAAGGCTGAGAAGTTATTGTCCAGAAAACATAAGTATTTTAAATAATTCATGAAAAGACATTGGTTTTGGAAATTTTGGACCCAACTGGAATTTGTTCACATACTGATATCAAAAGGATCAGAATAAAGGATTTAATGGTGTTAGAGAGACTAGAAAGGATTTACTTAAATCATCACCTTTTCAAATGTAGGAATTTTAGAATGTTTTGGGGGGTAACTTTATTCTCAAAAACACACTACCTTCAGAAATTTCATCATCTCAACCCTTAATGTTAATAGATGCTTATTAGAGCCCATACTTTTCTTCTTCATTATGCTCCAGGTAGACTGGTTTACTTGCCGTTCCTTAATGCATATCAGACTCGTTTCCAATTCAAGGCTTTTATACTTACTAATCCCTCTGACCGAAATACTCTTGCTCCAGATTTTCCATGGATGGCTCCTTCTATCTAAATGTCACCTGCATAAGGAAACTTTTCCTGACCACTCAACCTAAAATCATACTGCCACACACTTGTGCAGCCACGCTCAAAATATTTCCTTCATAACAATTATCACATTATGAAATTTGTTACTTTAGCTCATGGAATCCAAGATACCACCAATTGTAAAATACAATCTGATAACCAAGATGTTTAAATGTTTTTAAAAAGTTGTTAGCAAATTTGGCACAAAAACAGACCCACAGACCAGTGGAACAGAATAGAAAATCCAAACATTAACCCAAACATATACAGTCAATTAATATTTGATAAAAGTGCCTTGGATATACAATGGGGAGATGACAGCCTCTTCAGCAGCTGGTGTTGGAAAAACTGGACAGCTACATGTAAGAGAATGAAACTGGACTACTGTCTAGCCCCATACACAAAGGTAAACTCAAGGTGGATCAAAGACTTGAATGTAAGTCATGAAACCATAAAACTCTTAGAAAAAAACATAGGCAAAAATCTCTTGGACATAAACATGAGCAACTTCTTCACGAACATATCTCCCCGGGCAAGGGAAACAAAAGCAAAAATGAACAAGTGGGACTATATCAAGCTGAAAAGCTTCTGTACAGCAAAGGACACCATCAGTAGAACAAAAAGACATCCTACAGTATGGGAGAATATATTCATAAAAAACGTATCTGATAAAGGGTTGACATCCAAAATATATAAAGAACTCATGCACCTTAACAAACAGAAAGCAAATAATCCAATTAAGAAATGGGCAGAGGACATGAATAGACACTTCTCCAAAGAAGAAATTCAGATGGCCAACAGGCACATGAAAAGATGCTCCACATCGCTAATCATCAGAGAAATGCAGATTAAAACCACAATGAGATATCACCTCACACCAGTGAGGATGGCCAACATCCAAAACACAAACAACAACAAATGTTGGCGAGGATGTGGAGAAAAGGGAACCCTCCTACACTGCTGGTGGGACTGCAAATTAGTTCAACCATTGTGGAAAGCAGTATGGAGGTTCCTCAAAAGACTCAAAATAGAAATACCATTTGACCCAGGAATTCCACTCCTAGGAATTTACCCTAAGAATGCAGCAGCCCAATTTGAAAAGGACAGATGCACCCTATGTTTATTGCAGCACTATTTACAATAGCCAAGAAATGGAAGCAACCTAAGTGTCCATCAGTAGATGAATGGATAAAGAAGATGTGGTACATATACACAATGGAATATTATTCAGCCATAAGAAGAAAACAAATCCTACCATTTGCAACAACATGGATGGAGCTAGAGGGTATTATGCTCAGTGAAATAAGCCAAGCCGAAAAAGACAAGTATCAAATGATTTCACTCATATGTGGAGTATAAGAACAAAGAAAAAAACTGAAGGAACAAAACAGCAGCAGACTCACAGAACCCAAGAACGGACTAATAGTTACCAAAGGGAAAGGGACTGGGGAAAATGGGCGGGAAGGGAGGGATAAGAGGGAAAAAGGGGCATTACGATTAGCAGATGTAATGTTGGGGGGGCACGGGGAGGGCAGTACAACTCAGAGAAGACAAGTAGTGATTCTATAGCATCTCACTACGCTGATGGACAGTGACTGTAATGGGGTTGGTGGGGGGGACCTGATGAAGGGGTAGTTTAATAATCGTAATATTGCACATGTAATTGTAAATTAATGATAATAAAATAAATTACATTAAAAAAAAAGTTGTTAGCAATTGTAAGATTTCTCCTGTTATGGATTTAATCATTATGAACTTAATTTTCCAAAAGATATGTTGAAATCTAACCCCTGATATTTGTGAATATGACTTTATTTGGAAATAGAGTCTTTATAGATGTTATTAAGATGAGGTCATACTGGATTAGCGTGGGCCTAAGAGAGCAGAGACTCAGAAACACACAGGGAGAATGCCATGTGATGACAGAGGCAAAGACTAGAATAATGTATTTTTAAGATAGTGAATGTCAAGGAGTGCTAGCAAACACCAGGAACTAGGACGAGGCAAGGAAGAGTCTTTCCCTAGAGCTATGAGAAAAAGCATGGTCCTGCTGACACCTTGATTTTTTTACTTCTGCCTCCAGAACTGTAAGAAAATGTGGTGTTTTAAGTCCTCCTTAGTTTGTGGTACTTGTTATAGCAGGCCTAATTAACTGATACAGAGACTTTAATACCCTACTTTTAAAAATGGATAGAACAATCAGACAGAAGACCAATAAGGAGATAGAATACAGACATGAACAACACTGTAAAACAATTAAAACTAAGAGACACATATAGAACACTCCACCCAACAACATACACACTCCTCTCAAACATATATGGAACAGTTCCCAAGATAGACCATATATTAGGCCACAAAACAAGTCTTAATGCATTTTAAAAGATTAAAGTAATACAAAGTATCTTTTCCAGTTATAATGCACTGTAACAAGAAATCAATAACAGAAGGAAAATTGGAAAATTCACAAATATGTGTAAATTAAACACTTAAAAACACCAATGGTTCAAAGACAAAATCACAACAGAAATTAGAAAATACTTAGAAATGAATGAAACACAAAGTAACCAAAATGTATGGGATACAGTGAAAGCAGTTCTCACAGAGAATTTATAGCTGAAAATGCCTATGTTAAAAAAAAAGATCTCAACTCAATAACTTAACATTATACCTTAAGGAACTAGAAAAAGAGCAAACTAAACTCAAAGCTAGCAGAAGGAAGGAAATTTTAAGGATCAGAGCAGAGATAAATGAAATAGGAACAAAGAAAACAATGGAGAAAATAAAAACAGAAGTTGATCCTTTGAAAAGATCAATAGAATTGGCAAATCTTTAGCTAAATTGGGGAAAAAAGGGAAGACTCAAATTAGTAAAATATCAAATTATAGAAATAAAAGGACATTGCTACCAATTTTACAGAAATAAAAAGTATTATAAGACAATAATATGAACAGTAAATACCAACAAATTGAATAACCTAGATGAAATAGATACTTAGAAATCAACCAAAACTGACCCAGGAAAAATTAGAAAATCTGAATAAACCTACAGCTAGTAAGTAGATTGAATCAGCAACCAAAAGATCTCCCAACAAAGAAGAGCTGATACCCGATGGCTTCACTGGTGAATTCTACCAAACATTTAAAGTAGAATTAACACCTGTCCTCTGCAAACTTTTCCAGAAAATCGAATACAAGGGAACCACTCACTAAGTCATTCTCTGAGGCCAGTGTCACCCTAATACCAAAGTCAAACAATGACACTACAAGAAAAAAAATTATAAGCCAATATCATTTATGATTACTGATGTATATATAACTCAACAAAATACTAGCAAACTGAATTCAGCAGCATATTAAATGGATTATATACCATGACTAAATGGTATTTATTCCCAGAATGCTAGAGTAGTTCAATATACAAAAGTCAATCAATGTAGTATACCACATTGATAAAATGAAGGGAAAAAACCCACATGATCATATCAATTGATACAGAAATAAAGCATTTCACAAAATTCATGATAAAAGCACTAAACAAACTAGGAATAAAAGGGAACTTTCTCAACTTGATAAAGACCATATATGAAAAACCCACAGCTAACATCATGTTCAATGGTGAAAGACTAAAGCTTTTCCCCTAAGATCAGGAACAGGCCAAGGATGCCAACGTTGCCACTTCTATTCAACATAGTACTGGAAGTTCTACCAGGCCAATTAGGCAAGAAAAAAAATAAAAGGTATCAAAATTGGAAAGGAGGAAACAAAGATACCTTCATTTGCAGATGACATGATCTTATACGTTAAAAGACTCCACACACAAAAAAACTCTAGAGCTAATAAATGAATTCAGCAAAGTTGCAGAATATATAATCAATACCCAAAACCAGTTTCATTTCTATACACAAGCAACAAACAATCTGAAGAGAATATTAAGAAAACAATTAATTAGCATAAAAATACTTAGGAATAAATTTGACCGAGGAAGAAAAAGATTTATATACTGAAAACTACAAAACTTTGCTGACAGAAATTAATTAAGACATAAATAAATAGAAAGACATTCCATGTTCATGGAGTGGAAGACATAATGTTGTTACAATAACAATTTGCCAAAGTGATCTACAGATTCAAGGGGGTCCTTATCAAAATCACAGTGGTGTTCTGCATAAATAAAAAAACTTATCTTAAAATTCATATGGAATCTCAAGGGACCCTGAATAGTCAAAACAATCTTGAAAATAAAACAAAGTTGGAGGACTCATACTTCCTGATTTCAAAATATTCTATGAAGCTACAGTAATAAAACAGTGTGGTACTGGCCTAGGACAGCCGTTTAGACCCAATGGAATAAAATAGAAAGCTAGCAAAACTCACATATGTGGGTAATTGATATTCAGTGAGGGGGCCAAGATCATTCAATGGAGAAAATTGGTGCTGGGAAAACTGGACATCCATATTTAAAAGAAAGTTGGACTTTTACCTTAGGGCATATACAAAAATTAACTCAAAATGGATCATATACTTAAACATAATAACAAACTATAAAACCCTTGGGAGAAAACATATAAGGTTTCATGACATTGGATTTAGCCATGATTTCTTGGATATGACACCAAAGGCACTAGTAACTAAAATAAAAGACAAATTGGACTTCATGAAAGTTAAAAGCTTTTGTGCAACCAAGAAGTGATCAACAGAGTGAAAAGGTAACCCACAGAATGAAAGATTATTTGCAAAGCACATATCTGATAAGGGATTAATATTCAGAATATACAGGGAACCCCAAACACTCAATAGCAATAAACCTAATTAAAAACTGGGTGGTGGACATTTTTCCAAAGCAGGCATACAAACGGCCTATGAGCACATGAAAAGATGCTCAACATCACTAAGCAAGAAAATTGAACCCAGAACCACAATGAGATACCACTTAACACCCACTAGGACGGCTACCATAAACAAACAAACACAAAGAGAAAACAACAAGTGTCGGCGAGGATGTGGAGAAATTGTGCATTGACGGTGGGTATGTAAAATGGTGCAGCCACTGTGAAAGCAGTATGGCAGTACCTTAAAAAAGTAAACATAGAATTACCATATGATCCAGCAATTCCACTTCTGAGTATAAAACCAAAAGAACTGAAAACAGGGACATGAAGAGAAATTTATACACTCATGTTCTTAGCAGCATTATTCACAATAGTCAAAAGGTAGAACCAAACTAAGTCCATTGATAGGTGAAAGGACAAACAAAATGTGGCCATGTATGTACAATGGAATATTATTCAGCCTTTAGAAAAGGACATCTTTTCAAAAAAGGAAGTACAACACTGATGAACCCTGCTAAGTGAAATAAGCCAGACACAAAAAGGCAAATATCATGATTCCACTGATAGGAGATACCTAGAGTAGTGAAATTCATAGAGACAGAAAGGAGAATGGTGGTCGCCAAGGGCTGGGGAGAGGGAGAAATGGGGAGTTAATATTTTAATGGATCTGGAGTTTCCATTTTGCAAGATGAATAGAATTCTGGAAATGGATGGTGGTGATGGTTGCTCAACAATATGAATGCACATAGCATCACAGAAAACTGATAAAAGAAAAAATGGGCAAAGGACTTGGATATACATTTGTCTAAAGAAGATATAAAAATGGCCAATAAGCACACAAAAAGATGCTTGACATCACTAATCATTATGGAATTGCAAATCAAAACCAGGAGATACCACTTCGCACCCATTAGGGTGGCTATTATCTAAAAAAACAAAACGCAGAAAATACCAAGTGTTGACAAGGATGTGCATTGCTGTTGCGGATGTAAAATTTTGCAGCCACTGTGAAAAACAGTTTGACAGTACCTTAAAACTTAAAGTATTGTATGTTTATAGCAATTCCACTTCTATGTATATACCCAAAAGAATTTAAAATAGGGATCTGAATAAATATTTGTACACCAATTTTTATAGCAGCATTATTCATAATAGCTAAAAGGCAGAGACACCCCAAGCGTCTACTGGCGGATGAGAGGATAAACAAAATGTGGTATATATACACACACAATGGAATATTGTGCAGCCATAAAAGGGAGCAAAATTCTGATACATGTTACAAAATGAATGAGCCTTGAAAACAATGCTACATGAAATAAGCCAGATACAAATAAATATATGACTCCACTTATATATGTACTGGAATAGGCAAATTCATACAGACAGAAAGTAGAATAGAAGTTACTAGAGGATGGGGTAGGGGGCATGAAGAGTTTCTGTCTAGGATGACGAAAATTTTCTAGAAATAAATAGTCATGATGGTCACACATATTGTGAAGGTACTTAATGCCACTGCGTTGTACACTTAAAATGGTTAAAATGATATTTTAAAAAACATATGTGAGTGGAGAAATGTCTCCTCCTCTTCTTTTTTCTGGTACAGATTGTGTAAAATTAGTGTTAATTCTTCCTTAAACATTTGGTAGAATTCTCAAGTAAAACTATGTGGGCCTGAGATTTCTTTGGGAGGGAGTTTTTAAATTACAAACTCAGTTTCCTTAATCATTGTGGGGCTATTCAGATTACCTATTTCATGTTTAGTGAGCTGTGGTAGTCAGTGCTTTTAAAGGAAGTAATCCTTTTTGTCTAAGTTGTCAAATTTATGTGCTGAGTTCATACTATATTTCTTTATTATCCTTTTGATATCTGCAGAGCCTGTAGAGAGATAATGACTCAAACCTGATATTGATAATTTTTATCTTTTCCAGTTTTTGTTAGAGGTTTGTCAATTTTTTAAATCTTTTCAAAGAAGTAGTTCTTTGGTTCACGGATTTTTCTCTATTGTTTTTCTGTTTTCAATTTCTTTGATTCTCCTCTTTATTTTTTCCTTCCTTTTATTTTCTTTGGGTTTATTTTGCTCTCTTTGTTTCTAGATTAGTTTACTGTTTTCTAATGTATGGACTTAGAGTGCTATTAATTTCCCACTGCTATAGCTGTGTCCCACAAATTTCAGTACATTTTCATTTTTATTCAGTTCATTGTGTTTTCAAAATATTTCTCTTGAAAATTCCTCTTTGACTCAATGGATTATTTAAAAGAATGTGGTTTGATTTCCAAGTGTTTGGATCTTTCTCTGTTATTGACTTCTAGTTGATTCCACTATGGTCAGAGAATACATTCTGTACGATTTCAATTATTTTACACTTTTGAGATTGTAAAATTTATGGCCCAGGATACAGTCCATCTTACTATATGCTCCATCAGCACTTGAAAAGAATGTATATTCTTGTATTCTTGGTTGGAGTTTTCTACAAATATCAGTTTGATCATGTTGATGGACAGTGTTGCTGAGTTCTCCTATATTCTTGCTAATTTTCTGTCATTTTCCTATCAATTGTTGAGAGGCAAGTACTGAAGTCTTCAGTTTAACTGTGGCTTTGTCTTTTTCTCCTTTTAGTTCTATCAGTTTTGCTTCACACATTTTGCAGCCCTGTTTAGTCCACACACACTTAGGACTGCTGTGTTTTATTGGTGGATTTACCCTTTATCATATAATGTCCCTCCCTGTCTGTGATGATTTTCTTTGCTCTGAAGTCTACCTTATCTGATATTCTTATAGCTATTCCTGTTTTCCTTTCATTTGTGTTTACATGATATATCTTTTTTCTAATTCTTTACTTTAAACCAACCTATATATTTGACGTATGTTTCTTATAGACAGCATATAGTTGCATCATGTTTTCAATACACTCTGCTAGTCTGTTAATTGGTGTATTTATACCAATTACATTTAATGTAATTATCAATATGTTAGGACTTAAGCCTGCCATTTTACTTTTTGTTTTCTCTTTGTTCTCTATTTCTTATTACTATTTTCTTTTTCCTGCTTTTTTCTCTTGCATTTTTTTTGGAATTTCATTTTTATTTACCTGTAGTGGTTTTTCAGGAGGTGTCTTTGTATAGCTTTTGTAGTGGTTGCTCTAAGTATTTCAGTGTATATATAAAACCTATCACAGTCTACAGGTGTTATCATTTTGCTAGTTCAAGTACAGAAACCTTATCTCCTTTTATATCACTACCCCTTCCCTGTTTAGAATATAAATATCTTAAATATTTCCTCTAATACATTTAGAACCACATCAGACAGTGTTATAATTTTTACTCTAATCTAATCATCAAACAGTTTAGAAAACTCGAGTGGAGAAGGAAAACCTATTACATTTACTCGTGGTTTTGTTCTTCCTTGGTTCATTATTTCCTTTCTGCTTAGAAAATTTCCTCTGCAATTTTTTGGGGGTAGGCCTCTTTGCAACAAATACTCTTGTTTTCCCTCCTCGGAGAATGTCTTGAGTTCCTCTTCATTCCTGAAGGATATTTTCACTGGGTGTAGGATTTGGGATTGACAATTCTTTTCTTTTAGCACTTGAAAAATATTGTGCCACTTACTTCTGGCCTCCATGGTTTCTGATAATAAAACTACCATAATTATAACTGTTTTTCCCCTAACATTAAGATAATTTTTCTCTGGATACTTCCCAGAACTTCTGTTTTTAGTTTTCAGAAGTTTAGTTATGATGAGTCTTTCAGTACATTTTTTTTAGCCTTTTTTCTCCTCTCCTTTTTGGACACAAATACTAGGATTTTTGTTAGTTTCCTGAGACTCTGTTTTTTCCCCCCAGCCCATTTTATTTCCATTATTCATACTGGGCAATTTCTATTGTTCTATCTTCCAGTTCATTAATTCTTTCCTCTGTACTCTATATTCTGCTGCTGAGCCCATCTACTGAGCTATTTTGTTTCAGTTACTGTACTTTTCAGTTCTAAAATGTTCTTTTGGTTCTTCTTTATATCTTGCTTTTTGCTGAGTCTTTATATTTCTTTGCTGAGCCTTTCTATTTTTTTCATTTGTTTTAAGCATGTTTGTAATTGCTCACTGAAGCATTTTTATCCTGGCTGCTTTAAAATCTTTGTCAGATAATTTTTACATTTCTGTCACCTTGGTTTTGTCATCTGTCAACTGTCTTTTATTCGTTTGATTGGAGATCTTCCTGGTTCTTGGTATGACAAGTGATTTTTCTACTGAAACATTGACATTTTTGTATTGTTGTGAGGCTTTGGGTCTTAGTTAAACATTCTCTTAGCTGGGTTTTGTTTTGTTTTGTTTTTACTCCACTCTGACAGGGAAAAGAGTGGGTGGGGGGCAGGTGCTGCCTTATTACTGCCTAGTTACTGCCGGGTGGATTACACTCCACCAGTTTCTTCACTTAGCCTCTGTTGACACCCAAAGGGAGATACTGTGGGAGAGGCTCCCCATGTGGCCTCTCCTGACACGGTAATGGCAGTGGCCTCATTACTGCTTCATGATGGTAAAAGTCCTAATTTTTCTCTAGGCCTCTTCTGACACTACTTCAGGAGGAAGGCACTAGGGTGCCATGTCACTGCCGGGTGGAAGGTCAGGCTCCCTATACGGTCTCCACTGACACTATAGGGAACATCATGGCAGGCCTGGAGGGATGAAAGTCCTGGCTCTCTACCTGGCCTCCTCTGACACTACCTCAGCACTTAATTACTGTCTTGTGGGGAAGGTGGGTATCTAGGATCCCATTCAGTCTTTGCTGGTATAGGTGGATTTGGGGGCCATTTTTTTTCTTTGGTGTTGACTGAAGGAAGGTGATTATTATCTAAAAGTTTTCTATCTTGCAGGGCTGCCACTTTCCTAGTTCTTTCTCAAGAAAGAGCAGGATTTTCTTGCTTTGTTTTATCTCGTTTTGTTTGTCTGCTTCCTCAGTTCCAAGTCTGGGATATATGAGACAACAGAAACCCAAGGTACTCACTACCATATCTTTCCTCAGGTCCTAAGGTCCCTAGCTGATCTATCCTCTCCCCATCTTTCAGAGTCTTCTTATATTCATTTTATATAGATCTCCAGGGTTTCTAGTTGTACTTAGTGTGAAGAGTAGGGAAACGTATGTCTACTCAACACTTCCCAGAAACAGAAGTCCTCCTTAGCTAGCTTTAACTAATTCCCTTTCTGGGAAGTTGAAACATTTTCCTATGTTCCCATTTACTAAGTAAGGGCCCCTTCAAACAACCCAACTGTCTGGAGCCATGGCATTGTTACAGGATAAATTTAAGCATTGGCATTTCCTGGAACCTAAATAAAATATTAGCCCATGTACTCCAGCAATATATTTTTTAAAAATTCTTCATTCAAGAAGGGTTTATTCTAAGAGTACAAGGATGGTTTGATATTAACAAATCTGATTATATGACTGTATTAATAGGTCAAAGGAGAAATCCATATTATTTTTCCATAAATGCAAAAATATGCAATTGACAGAATTCAACATTTTTCTGAAAAAAGTTCTTAATAAAATAGAAATGAATGAGTACATTCTTCCAACAATTTAAAAATAAATATATCCAATTGAGTTAGCAAAAAAACCTAAAGGCTGTACCAAAAAAATGATTAGAATTAATAAATGAATTCCATGGGGGAGGCTCCCCATGTCACAGGATACAAAAACAATATGCAGGAATCTGTTGCATTTCTATATACAGATAATGAACTAGCAGAAAGAGAAATTAAGAAAGCAGTTCCATTTACAAATGCATCAAAAAGAATCAAATACCTAGGACTAAATCTAATCAAGAAAGTGAAAGACCTGTACTCTGAATACTATAAGACATGGATGAAAAAATTGAAGATGACACAAATAGGTGGAAAGATAGTCTATATTCATGGATAGGAAGAATTAATATTGTTAAAATGGCCATATTATCCAAAGCAATCTATAGATTCCATGTAATCCCTATCAAAATACCAATGGCATTTTTCACAGAAGTAGAGCAAAAAAATCCCAAAATTTTGAACCACAAAAGCAAAGCAATATTGAGAAAAGAATAAAGCTGGAGGGGAGGTATCACACACATGATTTCAAACTATATTACAGAGCTACAGAAATCAAAACAGTGTGCTGTTAGCACAAAAATTGACACATAGATTGTTGGAACAGAATAAAGTACCCAGAAATAAGCCCACATTTATAGGTCAGTTAATATATGACAAGGGAAGCAAGAATCTACAATAGAGAAAAGACAGTGTCTTCAACAAATGGTGTCGGGAAAACTAGACAGCTACATGCAAAAGAATGAAAGTAGATCACTGTCTTACACCACTCACAAAAATAAATTTGCAGTAAACTAAATACCTAAATATAAGATTTGAAACCACAAAACTCCTAAAAGAAAATATAGGCAGTGAATGCTTGAACAATAGCATTAGTAATTTTTTCCGTATCTGTCTCCTCAGGCAAGGGAAACAAAAGAAAAAATAAATAAGTGGGACTACATTGAACTAAAAAGCTTCTGCACAGCAAAGGAAACCATCAGAAAATGAAAAGGCAACCTATTGACTGGGAAGATATATTTGCCAATTATAATAGCCAATAAGAGGCTAATATCAAAAATACATAAAGAACACATATAACTCAATACCATAAAAAAAATAACTCAATTAAAAAATGGGCAGAGGACCTGAATTGACATTTTTCCAAAGAAGACATACAGATGCCCAACAGACACATGAAAAAGATGCTCCACATCACTAGTCATCAGGAAAATGCAAATCAACACGTCAGTGAGGTATTCACACCAGTCAGATCACTAGTATCAAAAACAAAATAAAACAAGAAATAACTAGTGTTGTGAGGACTGAAGAGAACACTCATACACTGTTGGTGAGAACATAAATTGGTGCAGCCACTATGGAAAGCAGTATGGAGGTTTCTAAAAAAAAACCCTAAGAACAGAAATACCATCTGACCCATTAATTCCATTTCTGGGAATTTCCCTGAAGAAAACAACATCACTAATTTGAAGAGGTATATGTACTCCTATGCTTATTGCAGCATTACTTACAACAGTCAAGTATGGAAGCAACCAAAGCGTCCATTGATAGATGAATGAATGAAAAAAAGATACTGCCATTTGTTTCAGCATGGGTAGACTTAGAGGGTATTATGCTATGGGAAAGAAGTCAAAGACAAATACCATATGTTTCCTCTTATGTGTGGGATCTAAAAAGAAAAACAAATAAACAAACAAACAAAATAGAAGTAAACTCAAATGCAGAGAACAAACTGGTGGTTGCCATAGGGGAGAGGGAGAGGAATGGGCAGAATAAGTGATGGGGTTTAAGTACAAACTTCCAGTTATGAAACACATTAGTCACAAGGATGAAAGTATAGTATAGAGAATATAATCAATAATGTAAAATGTTTGTATATTGGCAAATGATAACTACACTTATCATGGTGATCATTTAGTAATGTATATAATTGTAAGATCACTGTGCTGCAGACCTGAAACCAAGATAATATTGTATATCAATTACATGTCAATTAAAAAAAGAAAAAAATAGAATAAAAAAAATTAGGTCATCCATATCACCTCTATTATTTAACCTTGGTCTGGGAATACTAGCCACTGAAATAGCCGTGAATAGGATATAAGTTACAATTTCTGGCAACTATATTCTTCCTTCCATGTCCTTCCACCATCTTGTTTCTCCTTCGAGTTAACTATAGGATTGCTTAGTTCATTCTCTAGCCTGAGCCGTTTTTCTGGCTTTCTTTTCCTTTCCATGATTCATCATTCAATTGACAGGACTTATGACTTACTTTGTATTCCTAATGCTGTGAAAACAGTAGGTCCTCAGTGAATTTTTCAGATTCATAATCCACGTGACATTAAAAATTAATATGTGTATATTACATACACCTTGAAGACAAATCAGTAATTTCGTCTTAAGGTTTGTTCAGAACCTAATACTTTGTGATTACACAGTAAGTATTTGACTTTTCAAGTTTTGTGATGAGATCAAAATAGCATATCCTAGAATGCTCATGTTTTTAAAGTTGGAATTTGGTCAAGTCATAATTGTTTTTATACTAAAGACCTCCAGCTAAAAATGCTTTGGGTATTCTAAAATATTCTCAAAGTTTGATCCTCAAAATATGCAATCAAAATGATTCTAGATTAACCTGAAAAATCACATCTGTACTCAACTATGATTTCACTTTGTAATTGTCACTCTCACTTCCAACTCACCACATAACTGTAACTTGGGAGCAGAATATATGCTTGCGCTTTGACTCCTATTCTTTCTAAATTTGGCTAGAAGTTGTATGTAATACGTTAACCAAGAGATTCATTTCCTAAGTTAAACTACTTCATATAATTTTTACTTCTCAACAGGAGATTGGCAGTGTGGCCCCACACACACCTGACACTAGTTTTGAAGATAAATAATAAATCCTGTAACCAATCTGAGATCCTTTGACCAAAATAGAACATCGGGAAAAAACTTGACAAAGTGTCAAGCTTAATGTTTACCTCTGTTCCAGACTGTTTATCCGTGAAAACATCCATCTGTCTCTTAAAGAGTTCCAGTACAGCATTGTAGACCAATTCATACTGTTCCTGGAAGGACATCACAAACCAGAAAAAAATGAAAACAAACAAAAACTTGGTGAGCTGAAATCTGGAGAACCAAATTTCAGGAATATGAACACCAGTCAAATACTAGTATAGGAGACCTGAAAAGGCCAGCAACATAAGTTTAATTATAGTGCCTTATGTTTAGGTAGCCCATTTCAGATTTCAAAGCACTTTTAGGCTGCTGGAAACAGCTAAATATTTGAGCTAGCTAATATACAAGGACATTATAGCATGTTTTTTATGTTCTAACCCCACTTTCTTACTTATCTTTTCCTCCATCATCATCCCTCTAATTCTGTTTCCCTTGATCACATTTAAAATTTTTTGTTTCATCCAGAATGATGTTTTTGTAAGCCACCTTCATCTTTTCTGGAAAAAGGTATATCTATAAGCCTCAATATGTATTATTTAACTTGACCCTCACAATTGCTCTACAATGTAGCTAGGCTACTAACCCTAGTCATTCAGATGTAATTCCCAGGACTTGGGTTAGAACCTGAGTCTTATGACTCTTAGTACATTGCACTTGGATCAAGCTGCAGAAATTGTGTCCGAACAAAGATACCAAAGAAAAGTAGACCACTAAACAGAGTTTGGAAATTGGTTGTTATAAGGATCATAGAGAAATGAAACTCCCATAATTATAAGGTTTATGGGTTTTTACTACTCCATTTTTGCCTCTGTACCTGCTCTAGCACTTGATTTGGGGTCTACTTTCATCTGAATGGACCTACTCAGGGTTTTCCCTGACACTGTATAAGGCTTTTATACAAATAAAGTACAATTTCTCCAAAGATAATATTAGCAGGAGAACGGTGCAGAGTTTACATCACCCTGCACAGCCGTTGGTACACTCTTTAATTTTTTTTAGACAAGAGAAACATCAGACAGGAAGCACCCATCTGGTTATAGTGTTATTTCCTGGTTAGAGTAGTGTCAAAAAAGCAGCTACAACTGGTAAAATATTTGTTCAGCTAGTGGCTGATAATGCCAAAACATGAAAGCTAACCTAAAATTGTTTCAGCTGTCTTCCAGCTCTTAAAAGTAGGCTTAAAATGTACTTTTTCCAAAATGGAGCATGGTTTTAATTTACTCATTCAGTATTACAATTTAGTATTATACAACTGGGTTGCATACTTCCCAGAGTCTATACATTCACTTGGATCTGTCTTATTTAAGTGCTAACACCAAACCAGCCAATGCTTTCATTTCACATAAACTTTCCCCCTCACAGGTTGAATATAGAAAACACCTACAGTCAACATATGGAAAATGTTTTTTCCACTAGCTATTAATGGAAAAACCTGTGTGGGCCAAACAGAAGGTTTGTATTATAATAGCTCTTCATTTTTTCCCCTCTATTCACTACTTCTAGATGAGACTATCTAAACTGCCACTGTCAATTGTTTTACATCTAAACTTATGTGCAAGTTCATATTTAAGTGTTGTAAACACTTTAAAATATTGCTATTTAAGCAGTGAAAAGTAGTTCTAACAAATTATGCAAATGTGTCTGTTACCTAATATCAGTAAACATTTGATGAAGGAATGAATGGGTGAATGCTAAACTCTATCTTAAAGACAGAGACAATTTATAATGTGGGCAAAATTATTGGTGTAGAAATAGGAATGAGATTAATATTTTGGAGAGCAAGAGCTTTGTGCTGGGAATATTTAACCTAAGAATTAGAACTTAAGCTGGAGAGAAGAGGAGAAAACAGAGGAAGAATGTTCCAAATGGAGTAAATAACTATGGGCATATTCACTCACATACATATGGAGTGAGTAAGTGGGGTGGGTTAAAATATTGTAATATATATAATCATATATATAGTGTGATTGTTCTTTTTTTAAGTATGCATACAATAAGGACCAGGAGAGGTTATAGGAAAATAGTAACAGTGGGTACCTCTAGGTGATAAGATTATAGTGGATTTTACTTTTATTTTTCTTTGTTTCGTAAAATGAGGATATAGACTATATTCTCCAGATTCTGTTATCACCTCATGAAGGACAAATTATAAATCCCTGATTTTCTATGGTTTCAGAAATGAATTACTGCTACAAAATTTCAAGTTAACCTGACTCAGCTATTTCTTTCTAATAAGTCAAACAGCTTGTTGAATTGTTTTCAACATCTTTTACAAGAAATATATTGGTTTCTTAATATTTTCTGAACAGACAATAAAACATAAGGAATGAAAGGAATTTGACCTGGGACAAAGGATACAAGAAAATATTTGGATATTTAGAGCCAGAGGAAACGGGACTGTATTAAAGCCCTTAATAGTAAGTTGGTGGTGTTATAGCTAAGCAGTTAGCTGTTTGGGGTTGCCTTACTATTAAATAGAGAGATGGAGCAGGACCCAGACACATGTTGTGATGCATTCAACCATAGTCCATACCTGAGTTTGAACTAATGAAGGCCTCTGTGTTCGCATTTCTTGGATCAAACTAAAAACACTGAAGTTCTCAGGAATTATCTATCAAATAAAAGGAAAAAGAAGCTTACTTCTTTGTTCCTACCTTTGTTAATAAATTATTGCCACTTTCTCATAGGCTTGTTACTTCCATGATATCTGCTTTCCAAACACGGGATAATATCGGAAAAAGAATGCATTTTTAAAACTAATGAGGTTTCTCATCACTTGTGCCATGATTTAGAACCAGGTGTTTTTCCTAGAAAAGTCTGAAGAAACTCTTCATAATGATTTTACATGGGGTGACCAAATATCTAAAGCTAAAGATATAATGAGGGAGAAGGCTTGGTAGATGATTAAGTATGAGAGTTTTATGAAATAAAAATAGTGGGCAGATAGATCCAAAGACCATATTTTATTCTTCCGTATTTCCTATTAGACTTTAGAAAAATGATTTATAGATTGGAATATACAGTTTGATTGTGGTAAATTGAGTCCCTCTGCTAAAACAGTTTGGATAAAGTAAGGGTAACTACATATAATTTAGGGCAGCGGTTCTCAAGTTATTGTATGCATCAGAAGCACCTGGAGAGCTTGCTGGCCACCCAACCCACCTCCTGCCAACCTCCAGAGTTTTTGCTTCAATTCATATGAGGTGGGGCCCAAGATTTTGCATTTCTAACAAGTTCTCCCATGATGCTAATGTTGCTTGGCTGAGAACCACACTTTGAGAACCACCAACTTAGGAACTAATTTAATCATCTGACAAAGTGGGTCTACAATTGAATATTCTAGAAAAGCTGAATCATGGAGATAAATGTTTTGAAGAACCAGACAATTCCTAAGTTTGAAAGTTGCAGAGTGAGCAAGTGAGAAGTGCCTGCCTGAGGGAAACTCACCCCATCTTTCAGCAACATCCATGTATAATCAATAGCACAGATAACACCAGTCCTTCCACAACCAGCACTGAAATGAAAGATTACAGAAGTGTGTATAGTTGCAGAGAATGGATCATTGACAGTAGCTGGAAATATTCACTAGCAGATTTGAGGAATAAGAAACCTGGCAGTAAAACTTTCTAAACTTTATCATTTCCAAGAGCATCTTTGTCAATTGGCACATGCCATGCTGAATCTCAGGACAGATTCTAGGCAGTTTCTCTCTACAGTCTCTAGAGCTGTACTGTTCACAAGGAACTTAGAAAAATATTAACTTAATGCTGTAGAGAAAATGAAAGCTCCTATGGCCAGGATTCTCACCTGACCCTGGTCCTCTTGCTCACTACACACATGTGGGCAATACATTGTTATTGACTCTATATAAAGAGCTCTGCCCAGTGCTCCGGGCTGCATGGCCACAGGAGAGCAGAGACTGAAATGGCTGTGGGAGTGGAGAGGCCCAGAGGCAGAGAGCGGCTTGCTGCATGCAGACTCACTCTGAGTAGACAGGATTGTAGTGATTGACCTGCCACCGTGGACATAAAGTTGGGTATAACCCTTTCACCCCAAGAACGTCCTACTGTCATTTCTTTGGTCACATTGAATCCATAGTGAACTTGCCCAGGGCTGGAACCCATTGGCAAGACAGGATCATACCTGCAGTGAATGCATATGGGAACACTCTCATCCTCTTGGTAGCAACGCACATCCCAGATGAGCTCAAGAATAGGGTCTATAGATGAGGGCACAGCATGGTCTGGCCAATTCTTGTAATGAAACTGGTAGATAGTTCGAGTTTCCTATAAAAATAGCCAGAATAAAAGGACAGTTTCAGAATAAAAGGTTAGGATTCCACCTCATTCTACCACAAAATTACTCTGACCTACTAAGCAGCATTTATATCCTACTTGCAATTTATGCCGTTTTCTTCCTTGTAGACCTCTGGTGACCATGTGCCTTTTGAGAACAATTAAAAGTGATTTCAAGTCACTGACTGTGGGACTGTCCCCATCTGCCCCACTCACAAGAGGAGGTAGATATGACGATGGTCCAAACCAAGCTACCCGACTGGTGTGCTTCAAAGGGGTCACAGGCATGCTGATCACATCCCTTTGCCTTCCAGAGATTTGGGAGCCTGAGGTCCTGAGTTGGCTTCCAGTCTCTATTCACCCTACAAACATTATTATTTTATATGTGTGCTATGGTGTGGAATAGACTGGGGAGCACAGATTACACCAAAGTGCTCTTTTGAATATAAAGTTTTTGTTGAGAACTTCAAAGGCGGCTCCACCCTCCACTGACTTATGCCCAATCTGAGTCGCATACGTGTACATTTACCCGCCTGATCTCTGTAGGCTTTTGAGTTTACCACTCCTGCTCTATACTTACGCCACTGAACTTGACTTTTAGAGTCCTGATTATGTAATCAGATTTTCTGTTTTCAGCTTCCTAAGAAGTAAATTAAAATATTAGTTATTTCAAAGACTACCATTCAAAGACTACTCTCTATAAAGTAGGTCCTGGAGCATTTGCTCAGCCATATGGCAACAGGCACCATACTTACACAGGAGATGGAGAAAGGGCCAAGCTGCAGTTGTACCTCTCCTGGCTCAGTCCAGTAGCGCTCACACTTTTTCTGTCACACAAAGCAGAATGCAGTGATTTCCCTCCATTATAGTCTAGTCGTTTCTGGGCAACAACACCCACTCCCTCATTTGGAAGCAAAGTCGGCTTCCTCCTTCACCTTAGGTTGAGAACTTCTAACCCCCTTGGGCTTTGACCCCAACATCATGGTCTGGAATTTCCAAGGATGGGAAGACAAACATTAAAGGATAGATAAATCACAGACTTCCTAGAAGTCTGAAAAAGTGAAAATAGGGATCTGACATTTTCACTACAGTCTTCCCCTCTGTACCCATGGTTTCATTTTCCACAGTTTTGTTTTCCGTGGTTTCAGTTACCCGCAGTCAATCCCGGTCCAGAAGCAGGTGATCCTCCTTCTAATCAGAACATCAGTAGTAGCCTAATACTACATCACAGTGCCTCCACCACTCACCTCCCTTCATCCCCTCTTGTAGACGTTTTTTCATCTCACATCAACTCAAGAAGAAGGATGAGTACAGTGCAATATTTTGAGTGAGGCCACATTCACATACTTTTATTACAGAATATTGTTATACTTGTTCTATTGCTGTTAGGTATTGTTGATGTCTTACTGTGCCTAATTTATAAATTAATCTTTATCATAGGTATGTATATATAGGAAAAAGTAGTATATATAGGGTTCAGTATTATCTGTGGTTTCAGGCATCCACTGAGGGTCTTGGAACATATCTCCAGGGAATAAGGGGAGACTATTGTATTTCAAAAGGTTAACAGAAATCGCACGTCTACTAAAACAAAGCAGCACACGCTAACTGAAACACAAATTTCCCTTGATTTTAACTGGAATTGTATCAACTCAGAATGGCAACAGTGGGTTAGAAGAACGGTGTTCAATAGAAATAATAATTTGAGCTACATATATGATTTTAAGTTTTCTAGTAGCCACATTCAAAAATGAAAAAGAATTTTAATGATATACCTTGCTTAGCCCATACATCAAAAAACATGCAATAAAGATAAAACACATATTAGATAGTTGATATTTTTCAAGTCTTCAAAATCCAGCATGTATTTTATATTTATAGCACATATCAATTGATATACTACATTTTCATTGGAGATATTTTATTTTCATTAAATTTATAGTTGAAATAAATTCATATACCCAAGTTGTTCCAAACATAATTTTCCAGTACCTGATTAGCTCTCAGTTTTTCAGTTTAAATTCATTAAAATAAAGCAAAACATTTGAGTTCCTCGGTTACACCAGCTGTATTTCAAGTGCTCAATGCTTACATGTGGCTCGTATGGGTGTCATGTTGGTCAGCATAGGTTAGAAGCTCTGACTGACAGTTAAAGATGTCTGACTAATAAAAATGGGAAAATGACTTGTTACTTAAAAAAGCATACCTTATCTTTACTATAAGATATAGTCGACTGGGGGGGACCTGATGAAGGGGGTAGTGCAATCACCATAATATTGCACATTTAATTGTAGATTAATGATATCAAAATAAACTTAAAAAATAAAAATTAAAATAAAATAAGGATGTTCCCCCACCGCCAAAAAAAAAAGACATAGTCGACTGGGAAAATGGACAAAAGGGGTTCTCAGGAATAAAAAAGTCTTAGGAGTCATTTGGCATTCTCAAACTGAAAACTAGGAAGGTGAGCATAATTTTTACCAAGGCACACTTAAGGAGAGTTCCACTACCAATATCCCCCCTTCTTTTTCTTCTTTCTTTTACCTTTAGGTATGCTAGAGAGTAACTCACCTTCCCCATTTCAAATTCCATGCACGCCATAACAATGATCTGGGGGGATGAGAGACAGAAATTTAAAAATTGATATGGTTAGAAAGAAGCAGTTAATACAGGAGTTCCAGGGTCAGAAAGTGTCAATTATTCTTTTTTCTTTTTGGTTGTGTTTGTTAACCAAAAAAGAAATCCTGAGAAATTATAAAATATTTCTCCCACCCTTCTTTCTGCCCTCACTTCCCTTTTCTCTATTCAAATCAATAAGTTCTTGTTAACAAATGAACCTGTCAAGATGAGAACTTTCATTTCCTTGAACAAGAGTGACATTGTGATTTTGACTAAAAAGTGCCTGAACAATGAAATTCTAGCAACTGACCAAAAAAAGCACTGATTTTAGTACATAGGAAACATCAATCAAATATCCTGACACTCTGCCCTCTCCCTTCCTAAAAACTAGAGAATAGAATAGCAAAAGCAACGGTGCACCTACCAGGACACTGTATTCCCAGATCATCCTCCAGAAGTCCAGCAGAGTCATAGGCAAAGGTCCTTGGGTGGCAATATAAGCCTTGGGTCCATAAACTCCCTACGGAGCAACGGAACTTACATGGGGTGGCTACAAATAATATCCTCTTCTTCTTGTCTAGTATCCCCCCCCCCCAGCTTTTTTTAGGTACCTAGAGAAATATTATCTAGAATTGCCACCCCTTGCTTTTTAGGTGCCTAGAGAAATACGGGATACAGAAGGTACCTTAATGAAGTTGGCATTGATGTAATTGGAATCCCCATCCGAGGTTATCAGGGACAGCTCTACTCGGCTATGATCATCTATAACACAAAAGAGAGACATAGTATAATTAAGAGGGCTTAGTCAGAGGGCTCCTGCAAGTCAGCGACTAACACTGGAAAGAGTGGATGCTCTTAAGTGATGAATGGGTGAGTGAATAAATATTCTTTTGTAGTCATAAAAAGTACAAACTAATTGGTCAAAGCCATGTTCCAGGATTAGGAACAGCAAGAAATGAGTAAAAAGAAATAGGAATGATTGAATTTGGGGGGAGTACAAGTTTATAGGGAGAAATGAAACTTACAGGGCAAGATATCCTTATATCTATTTTTCTTGATATTCTTGGGCCTCTCAGCCACAGTTGCAGGATAGGTTTTGTCTGCCTTGTACTGGGTGGACTGTCTTTTCAGCTTCTGTAATAAAATTCCAATAATTAAATCTTCCTAGATAGAAGAGGAAAGAAGCTATCTGCAGAGAGCTTTCCTTCTCCGTTACCCAAACATTCCACTTCCGCCCTGTTAGCATCTTCTAGGGCTGATTCCATTCAGGCCAGAGCCCCAGGGCATAAAAACAGCAGAGTTCGGTGACATTTGGAGAAGTGAAAAAATCACACTTGCTGCCGCTGAGACACAAATAGCTAAAACTTAGAGGTGAAGCTGATGAATATTTTATAAGCCAATATCTTCTGAAAACAAACTATGCTCCATGCAAAGGGTCAGATACTAAAAGTCTACTTTCTTTCCAGCTACTACTGGGCTATTTTAAGCAGCAATGGAGCTTCAGCTAAATAAAATCTCCCTAAACCTAGCAACATTTCAGACTTCAGTCCCAAAAGCAGCAATTTTTAAACTATGATCCAGACTTTAAGCCTACCCCTCAACCAAACAATAATCTTTAAATAGCATCATATTCTGTTGGTAGAATGTGATCTGACCCAGGCAGGGGCTAAGCTAGCATAATATTTGAACCCTTGTTGGACAAGATCTCTCAAGACAGCGAAGTAACTCCTTGAAATTATTACCATTTTTCAATATTACACTACAGACCAAAATTTCAGATGAGAGGAAATGATAGTTCCTCTTTAGTTCCTTCTTATGAATCAACCTTGTCCCACATTTTAACTCCCTTATCAATCAAAGAAACCACATTTAATAGATCTGACCTTTGTGAACCCTTACTCAGTTGGAGAAAAATGAGGGAAAAACATCTGTGATAGCCAATAAATATTTTTTGACTTGAACTACAGAAATTATTTTCATTGTTTGCCCACTACTTAACTGATCACATGAAGATCAGTAACTACTTGCTATGGGTCAGATACCTCAGCATCTACTCAGTCTTCATTCTCTTTAAATTTTCTTCTTGAAATTTCCTCCTTCCTACATTATATTGGTTGTCCTCTTTCTTCACTGACTTCTCTTTCCTGTTTCTCACTCTTTTCTTACTGTCTCTCTGTTTCTATCTTCTAATTGTGAATTATCTGAGGTCCCAAAGTTAAGTTCTCAACAATCTACTCTTCTCTTGCTATATACATTTGCTCAGAGATATCATATGTTCTTATAGAAGTCATACCGGTGTTTTTAAAAAAAATTTATTTAACTGATTTAAATTGAATTATAATTTCAACCCCTACTGGTTAGTTCTCAAGCTTCTATATTGAGATGCAATTACTAAGTTCCAGTCCTGAATTCCCAACCATATTCTAGACAGTTACACTTGGGTGTCTTATTACAACCTACAACTAGCACATTTGAAACTAAAGCCGTCATCATCCTCACTGCTAATGCAAATGCCACTGTCTTTATCCCAGGCAACTGTACTCTAGAAACTGAGAGTTACTTTAGGTTTCCCCTTCTCACAATTCCCACCTCTAGTTCAGTCAGCAAGTTCATGCAATGTCTTCCATCAATCTTCCTTTCCATGCCCACTACAGATACCTTAATTCAGGCCCTTTATCTTAAAGCTGGAACTCTTAGGAGTTGCTTCTTAACTGACCTTCACACATCTCTATCTTTCCCCACTCAAATCCATTAAGCATAATTATTAAGCCAAATTAACCTTACTAACATATTGCTTTCTTTGTCTCTCTCATGCTCAAAACAACTTTAGTGAATCCCCTTTGCTACTAGGAGAAAATCCAAACTCTTTACCATGTACTTAAGATTCTCCCCAGTTGAATGCCAATCTAACTTTCCCATATTTCCCAAAGTCCTACAGTTATGAGGCTTCTAAAGATTGACTTCCAGATTCTTTCAAGATTGTACAAATTTATGTCACTAACAATTAGGTGTAATATTACTCCTTAAAACTATGGCTTCCTTTTTCTTTCTCATACATGTATACCCAATACTGCTTTGCATTTCTCAGCAGTGATTATGGTCTGTTTTGTTCCGCAGGGTAAACTAAATAAAGAGAAATAAGGAAATGGAGAAGGAACTTTTCTTATGTGATAGGCAACAAGAAAAAATAAAAAAGAAGGCGAGTGTTAATTATCGTTACTTAGTTGCTATATTTCATATAGTGTTTTCACATAATTAAGATGTGTGTCTATCTGTAGGACTTTATTAAGTACACTTATAACTAAGTCATTTAAAAAAATGGATGAGGAAAGGAGAGCCTAAAATAAAGGTACGATGACAGAGAGAGATAAAAGAGGTAATAGAGAATAGAAATTTGTTCCAACAGATCATCCCAATACATAATTAGGTTTCAAAATTAGGATAACTGAGTCTGAAAGAAGAGGAAAAAGTTGGGGTCACAAGATATTTTTTAGTAGGGAGTTCATAACCAAAAGAATTATTAAAAATGTAGAATCTAATTAAAATGATACTTTCCACAGTAAAAAGATCATTAAATTATCATAACAACTCAATGTATAGGAATTTAAGCTTCTTCCCACACAGGATGACAAATGGAATAGATAGCCACTGTCTGCTTATTTGCTGGGTCACAAATGCCAGCATGTATTATTCTAATGACCAATTTTGCTGTTTCTAGAGTTAGATCAGACAGGTGGCCTATTAAAACCAGGTATATGGTCAATTCTTAAGTCCTAGTTTTTCTTACCATGGTTTGAATTCTTGTGGATTTTCAGAATTAGATTTAGGAGGACAGATGTTGAACTGATAACTACATAGTATATTTTTACACCAAGATGGATGCAAGTGAGCTAGTTTGGGAATTTAACTAAGGACATAGCACAGACACATGTAAGACTATAAAATATTTCCACTCAAGTTATACCAGTTTTCCTGCTCTCTCTGCTCTTATGCACCTTCTGAATGATCATTCTCAGTGGCCATTGATTCCACAGCTGCTGAAAAGAAGTCAAATTTTGGAGCACTACTAGAAATTTCCAGAACACTGAGGCTAGTACATACCCCTTGTTACACTGTTTTTGTTTGTTTTGCTTGCTTGCTTGTGGAATGCTTTCCAGGAAGAGTGCGCTAGGAAAAGCCCTTTTTGTAAGATATGCCTCAATTAATTTGGTAAATGTCACAGATAAAGGTTATTATGTGTGTGTATAAACTTAGGCTTTAGCTGCTTTGAGTGCCACCTTCAACAACGGGACAAAGTTTTGTTTTGTTTTTTTCCTACTTCATTCCTCCTTCTGGAGTCATCTGGCTGGATGACAAGAGGAGACACTCTTCTTTAGCAAAACAGCAAATAGGAAATGTCATTAGAATTGTTAATTTGGAGAGTGTGGAAGGTTTCCCCCCCCACCCTCAGATATCCTACCTTGAAGTCAAACTACTGCAATGGCCTCCTCTTTTTCATTCCCCTTCTGTCCCTGCCAAACCTCTAGTCTCCAACACCCCGTAAGATAACAAAATGGAGAATTAGGAACTAGTAAACCTCACTAGAAAAGGAGAAGAAACTCCAAGAGCAGGAAGCAAAAGGGTATAAAAGAGAAAGCAGAGCCATGGGGGTAGTTGGGATTGGGGGAGTAAAGACAAGTCAAAGGGGGAAGGTATTTCTCTGCCAGCCTCAACGTAGGGCATGTGAGTTCCCTAAAGGCATCAACAAGACAAATCGGGAACTTTGCTGAGAGGATTAAAGAAAGGCGAGGCCAGCATCCCTTGTGGGCTCTCACAGATAGGAATTTATGACAAAACAGATCCTGTATGTGGTTGATAAGCCAATAGTAGGCTCATTTGATTTGTGGACTATACTACCTATCCCTTTCCTTTCCAGACAGGAAAACAGAACTGAGGTCTAGCCATAAAACTCTAGAAATCAGGACTGGATCTGTTGCACATTCTTCTTATTAACTAGTAAATTAGTTACTAGTACATGAATAAAGGTCACCCGCAAAAGAGAACAGAAAGCACAAGACCACAGTATCTTTGCTTTGAGGACGACATCGTTGTGTAGGAGACGAAGCAGAAGTTATATTCTGGAGTGGGAAAAATCACATGTAGCTCTTCTGTGGTAGGTGGGAGAGGGGAGTCAAAGTTGGGCTGTTTCCAGAGCTTCTCAAGGTAGTTCCTCAGCACCTTACAGCTGCTAGTATTTATTGTCTATAATTATCTATTCCAAGCTTCCTACAGGATAGAGAAAGCATAAATACTAAGGACTGGAATAAGGAGGTTGGGCCTCTCAACCCAGTGAACAAGAGTACTACTAGGAGAGATGGGGGACAAGCCTGAGCTGGCCCTTATACACACAATAATTTCCAACCAGACAGGCGAACTTACAGGACTTGGGTTGTGGTCCAGCAGTCAGATAAGTCAGCAGGTGGGTGGCAATAGATAAACTGGGGTGAGTAAACCAAGAGGCTCAACTTTAGACATGTAAACTGTGAGGCTATGACAGGAAATGTGTTTCTAAATGTCTTGTGAATAACTGAAAATGTGGGACTGGATGGTCTCTAGTGAGAGGCTAGAGATGGAGTTGGGAGAAATTAGTTTTAGAGGTGAAGTGATATATTTATTCTGGTGGTAGCAGCAGAAACATGGCACGTTAACATGCCCAAAAGTCAGGAATTGCTGATAACTATGTTCAAGTGATAGGCTGAATCATATAAATAAGTTGTTTCAAATTGACAGGTGTTTGTGTACTTGCTATGCAGGAGGAACTATGTTCATGACTGGTGGGTTAGAATTGTTACTATAAATAAATATAGAACAGGGATGTATCAAGAGCTTCCTTGTTGAACTAAAATGTATCCAGGGCTTCTCTGGTCAGTCTCTAAATCTCCAGGAGTTGCTGCAGTACCCTGTCTGATTCCTAGGGTGCTATAAGACAACATTAGCACCTGGCCTTCAGAACAGAGTATCTTCTTTCTGTTAGGACTCATTGACTCCTTCATATTTAATAAGTATGTCTTTGTATTTAATAAATACACTATTTACTTTTTCTACAAAACACCTCATCCTCAAGAAACAAAACTTATCTCTTTTTTAAATTTTTTATTTAAATGGAATCCAATGACACTAAAGGGAAGTCTTAAATATAGATTCTTTAAATTAAAAAGTAATGAATATTCATTGGAGACATTTTAGAATACAGAGAAATAAAAAGAGATGATAAAAGTCACCTATAATGCCACAATCCAGAGTTAATCATTCTTTTGTAATATTACATTACAATCCTTTATCTGTGTGTAATAAAGACAGGATCACACTGCCGGGGTTGGTAACTTCCTCTTTTTATTTATCAATTTGTGTTCTACTACATTATTTTTAATGGTGGCAGAGTATTCTGTTGTATGGGATGTAACATAAATCACATACTTAATCTGTTCTTTTATATCATTGGACATTTAAGTTGCTTCCAATCTTCCCAAACAATATTTCTAAACAATATTACAATAGGTAGCCAAAATCTATGTAAGTGTCTTTCATTATTTCTTTCAGTTGAGTTCTTAAGAGTGGTCAAAGAATTTGCCCATTTTAAAGGCTTTTGATCCATACTACCAAAAATATATCAGAAATAGTATACAAATTTTTCCTCAAAAAAGATTATGACAGAGTAGAGGGGGGATTCAAGATGGAAGCGTGAAAGGTGAGACAGAGAACTCCCAAAACCACAGATAGTGTGAAAATATAGTTAATACAACTAACCCTAAAAGAGCAACATGAAAGAAGGCTGCACCAGACTGCATACAGACCTCACGAACAGAGCAGACCTCACAAAACAGAGTGACAAACGAAAGCCTTGATCCGGCAGGATCCAAGCCCTTCCCCCACCCCAGCTCAAGTGGCGGGAGGAAGAGAAATGGAGTGGGGACGGGGTGAAAGCCTGGAACTGCTGAACACCAAGCCCTGGAGATCTGCTTTGCAAGCAGAAATCTACATTCTGTGGTGCTATGGAGGATGGGGAGCTGGGACAGGCAGAGTGCTTGAGAGACAGATTCCAGTCATTTGTGGAAGATGGGGTCCACACCCGGCCACACTGAGACAAGGGAAAGGCAGGCGGTCTGAGAGGCTTCCTAGCAGCAAGAGGGCTGCTGAAGGGGCGGGGCTTGCACGGAGCTTGCTGCGCAGGAGAATGGATAGGTGGACAAGGTTATCTGGGCGCGCTTTGCCCAGTAGACTGGGAACTTTAGAGAACTGCAGGTGCTCCATCCCCCTGGCTGGTTACTCATCTCCGAGGCCCCCACTGTGATACGCAGCCTGCTGAGCCTTCCTCCTGACCTGACAGCACTGGCTCCCAAACCAGCAGTCACTGCTCTGGGGTCAGGCCAGTCAGAGAGAGGCCGTGCCTGCAAGAGCTAGAGATGTAAAACACAGAGGCTTACACCTGTGTGCTCGGCCCACTGGCTGTGACACTGGAGACAGGCAGGGCAGATGGGAGTCAGGAAACAGATCTTTCCACCCCCAGGCACCAGCTCCGCTCCCCTACGACCCCCAACCTCACTCTAGGGGCTGAGCAGCTCCAGAGACTGGAGCTTCTGGGCACTAGAGGGCACCACACAGAAATATGAAACATCAAAAGAACATGGTACAGACCAAAATCTCACAAACCCCAGAAAAAGGGCCAAATGAAACTGAACTCACAAATCTTCCTGAAAGAGAGTTCAGAATAAAAATCATAAACATGCTTATGGAGGTACAGAAAAATATTCAAGAACTCAGGAACAAATTTAAGATGGAGATTCAATCATTAAGAAATTCCAGATCTGAAATGAAACATAAAATGGAGGGATTTAAAAGCAGATTAGATGTAGTAGAAGAGACGGTAAATGGAATGGAAATGAGAGAAGAGGAATACAAAGAAGCTGAGGCAGAGAGAGAAAAAAGAATCTCTAAGAATGAAAGAATATTGAGAAAACTGTGTGACCAATCCAAACGGAAAAATATTCTCATAATAGGGGTACAAGAAGAAGAAGAAGAGAGAAAAAGTGATAGAAAGTGTCATTGAAGAGGTAATTGCTGAAAACTTCTCCAATCTGGGGAAGGAGACAGTCTCTCAAGCCAGGGGGATACACAGATCTCCCAACACAAGGGACCCAAGGAAGACAACATCAAGACATACAATAATAAAAATGGCAAAGATCAAGGATAAAGACAGACTTTTAAAAGCAGCTAGAGAGAGAAAAAATATCACATACAAAGGAAAACCCATCAGGCTATCAGATTTCTCAACAGAAACCTTACAGGCCAGAAGGGAGTGGCACGATATATTTAATGCAATGAAGAAGAAGGGCCTCGAACCAAGAATACTCTACCCGGTAAGGTTATCATTTAAATTTGAAGGAGGGATTAAACAATTTTCAGATAAGCAAAAGCTGAGAGAATTTAACTCCCACAAACCACCTCCACAGTGCATTTTGGAGGGAATCCTATAGATGGAAGTATTCCTAAGGCTAAATAGATGTCACCCAAGGGCTAGACAAAGAGTACAGAATATGATTCATAACATACAAAGAATGGAGGAGGAAAAAAAAAGAATCTTTAGGTTGTGTTTATAATAGCATACGAAGTAAGTTAAATTAGGCTATTAGATAGTAAGGGAATTACCCTTGAACCTTTGGAAACCACAAATCTAAAGCTTGCAATGGCAGTAAGTACTTACTATCGATAATCACCCTAAATGTAAATGGTCTGAACGCACCAATCAAAAGACGTAGAGTCACTGAATGGATAAAAAAAAAAAGACCCATCAATATGCTGCCTACAAGAGACTCACTTCAAACCCAAAGACATACACAGACTGAAAGTAAAGGGAAGGAAAAAGATATATCATGCAACTAACATGATAAAAAAGCAGGAGTTGCAGTACTTGTATCAGACAAAATAGACTTCAAAACAAAAAAGTTACAAGAGACAAAGAAGGACATTACATAATGATAAAAGGGTCAGTCCAACAAGAGGATATAACTATTATAAATATCTAGGCACCCAACACAGGATCACCTACATATGTGAAACAAATACTAATAGAACTAAAGGGGGAAATAGAATGTATTGCATTCATTTTGGGAGACTTCAGCACACCACTCACTCCAAAGGACAGATTAACCAGATAGAAAATACATAAAGAGACTGAGGCACTGAAAAACGTATTAGAACAGATGGATCTAACAAACATCTACAAAACACTCCATCCAAAAGCAACAGGATACACATTCCTCTCAAGTGCACATGGAACACTTTCAAAAATAGATATATACTAGGCCACAAAAAGAGCCTCAGTAAATTCAAAATGATTGAAATTGTACCAACCACCTTCTCAGAACACAAAGGTATGAAACTAGAAATAAATTACTCAAAGAAAATGAAAAAGCTCACAAACACATGGAGGCTTAATAACATGCTCCTGAATAATCAATGGATCAATGACCAAATAAAAACAGAGATCAAGCAATATATGGACACAAATGACAACAATAATTCAACACCACAAAATCTGTGGGATGCAGTGAAAGCGGTACTAAGAGGGAAATATATTGCAATACAGGCCTACCTCAGGAAAGAAGAACAATCCCAAATGAACAGTCTAAACTCACAATTAGTGAAACTAGAAAAGGAAGAACAAATGAGGCCCAAAGTCAGTAGAAGAAGGGACATAATAAAGATTAAAGAAGAAATAAATAAAATTGAGAAGAATAAAACAATAGAAAGAATCTATGAAAGCAGGAGCTGGTTCTTTGAGAAAATAAACAAAATAGATTAACCCCTAGCCAGACTTATCAAGAAAAAAAGAGTCTACACACATAAACAGAATCAGAAATGAGAAAGGAAAAATCACTAAGGACACCACAGAAATACAAAGAATTATGAGAGAATACTATGAAAAATTATATGGCAACAAACTGGATAACCCACAAGAAATGGACAACTTTCTAGAAAAATACAACCTTCAAAGGCTGACCCAGGAAGAAACAGAAAATCTGAATAGACCAATTACCAGCAAAGAAATTGAATCAGTAATCAAAAAACTACCCAAGAACAAAACACGTGGTCCAGATAGTATCACTGCTGAATTTTATCAAACATTTAGTGAAGACCTAATATCCACCCTCCTTAAAGTTTCCAAAAAGTAGAAGAGGAGGGAATACTCCCACATTCATTCTACAAGGCCAGCATCACTCTAATACCAAAACCAGGCAAAGACACCACAAAAAAAGAAAACTACAGACCAATATCCCTGAGGAACATAGATGCAAAAATACTCAACAAAATATTAGCACACCCAATTCAAAAATACAACAAAAAGATCATCCATCATGATGAAGTGGGACTCATCCCAGGGATGCAAGGATGGTACAACATTCAAAAATCCATCAAAATCATCCACTACATCAACAAAGAGAAGGACAAAAACCACATGATCATCTCCATAGATGCTGAAAAAGCATTCGACTAAATTCAACATTCATTCATGATAAAAACTCTCAACAAAATGGGTATAGAGGGCAAGTACCTCAACATAATAAAGGCCATATATGACAAACCCACAGTCAACATTATACTTAACAGCGAGAAGCTGAAAGCTTTTCCTTTAAGATCAGGAACAAGACAAGGATGCCCACTCTCCCTACTTTTATTCAATACAGTTCTAGAGGTCCTAGCCACAGCAAACAGACAACACAAAGAAATAAAAGGCATCCAGATTGGTAAGGAAGAAGCCAAACTCTCACTGTTGGCAGATGACATGATACTGCACATAAAAAAACCCTAAAGAATCCACTCCAAAACTACCAGATCTAATATCTTAATTCATTAAAGTTGTGGGATACAAAATTAATACACAGAAATCTCTTGCATTTCTATACACTAATGGTGAACTAGCAGAAAGAGAAATCAGGAAAACAATTCCATTCACAATTGCATCCAAAAGAATAAAATACCTAGGAATAAACCTAACCAAAGAAGTGAAAGACTTATACTCTGAAAACTACAAGACACTCATGAGAGAAATTAAAGAAGATGCCAATAAATTGAAACAGATCCCGTGCTGATATATAGGAAGAATTAATATTGTCAAAATGGCCATCCTGCCTAAAGCAATCTACAGATTCAATGCAACCCCTATCAAAATACCAACAGCATTCTTCAATGAACTAGAGCAAATAGTTCTAAAATTCATATGGAACCACAAAAGACCCCGAATAGCCAAGGCAATCCTGAGAAGGAAGAATAAAGTGGGGGGAATTATGCTCCCTGACTTCAAGCTCTACTGCAAAGCCACAGTAATCAAGACAGTTTGGTACTGGCACAAGAACAGACCCATAAACCAATGGAACAGACTAGAGACACCAGATATTAACCCAAGCATATATGGTCAGTTAATATACGAAAAAGGAGCCAGGTATATACAATGGGGAAATAACAGCCTCTTCAACAGCTCGTGTTGGCAATACTGGACAGATACATGTAAGACAATGAAACTGGATCATTGTCTAACCCCATACACAAAAGTAAACTCAAAATGGATCAAAGACCTGAAAGTAAGTCATGAAACCATAAAACTATTAGAAAAAATCATAGGCAAAAATTTCTTGGATATATACATGAGCAACTTCTTCATGAACATATCTCCCCAGGCAAGGGTAACAAAAGCAAAAATGAACAAGTGGGACTATGTCAAACTAAAAACCTTCTGTACAGCAAAGGACACCATCAGTAGAACAAAAAGACATCCTACAGTATGGGAGAATGTATTCATAAATGACATATCCAGTAAGGGGTTGACATCCAAATTATATAAAGACCTCACACACCTCAACATACAAAAAGTAAATAAGCCAATCGAAAAATGGGCAGAGGAGCTGAAAAGACACTTCTCCAAAGAAGAAATTCGGATGGCCAACAGGCACATGAAAAGATGCTCCACATTGCTAATCATCAGAGAAATGCAAATTAAAACCACAATGAGATATCACCTCACACCAGTTAGGATGGCCAACATCCAAAAGAGAAACAACAACAAATGTTGGTGAGGATGTGGAGAAAGGGGAACTCTCCTACAGTGCTGGTGGAAATGCAAATTAGTTCGACCATTTTGGAAAGCAGTATGGAGGTTCCTCAAAAAACTCAAAATAGAAATACCATTTGATCCAGGAATCTCACTCCTAGGAATTTACCCTAAGAATGCATCAGCCCAGTTTGAAAAAGACATATGCACCCCTATGTTTATTGCAGCACTATTTACAATAGCCAAGAAATGGAAGCAACCTAAGTGTCCATCAGTAGATGAATGGATAAAGAAGATGTGGTACATATACACAATGGAATATTATTCAGCCATAAGAAGAAAACAAATCCTACCATTTGCAACAACATGAACGGAGCTAGAGGGTATTTTGCTCAGTGAAATAAGCCAGGTGGAGAAAGACAAGTACCAAATGATTTCACTCATCTGTGGAGTATAACAGTGAAGCAAAACTGAAGGAACAAAACAGCAGCAGACTCACAGAACTCAAGAATGGACTAACAGTTACCAAAGGGAAAGGGACTGGGGAAGATGGGTGGGAAGGGAGGGATAAGGGGGAAAAACGGGGTATTACAATTAGCACACATAATGTAGTGAGGGGGGGCATATGGGGAAGGCAGTATAACACAAAGACAAGTAGTGTTTCTATAGCATCTTACTTTGCTGATGGGACAGTGACTGTAATGGGGTATGTGGTGGGGACTTGATAGTAGGGGGAGTCACCATAATAATGCTTATGTAATTGTACGTTAATAATAGAAAAAAAATGATACTGCTAGACAAAAATGTGATTTTAAAATGTTCCTTCCTAAAAATTTGTATCTTTTTTTCATCCTTGCCACTCTTGGTGAAAATGTAGTCATGCATTATCATCTTAGGTAAGTGCTGTGTTACCTAACATTAGCAGTGGCCAGCTATTATGATATTAAATAGCCAAAGGAATATTATCTATCTCATTCTATATTATACATATATACACACACATATTCATTATTTTCCTGATGTTTCCTTGAAGCTTTTATAGAGGTAGATCTAAGTGTGGCCCCTTATAAATATCTTCTTTAGAAATATAAAAAAGTAGGTGAAAAGTGACACATTTGAAATATAGTGAGCCTGTGTAATTGTTAATACAGGCTGTAAGTAATTAATACTGAAGCTGCCAAAAAAATAAAAATCTTAAATCTAAAATAAATAAATAAATAAAAATAAAAACAAAAACTTAGTAGAGGATACTTCCTGGTCTACTGCCCAGAGGAATAGGAGTAGATATTACAAATGTTAAGTTTAGATAGCAAATCATAACAGTGATGACGATTTCAATATTTTAGCATATCCACACACTCTTCCTCACTCTAATTCAGAGTTGTACTTAAAAAATCCAGGTAACCTTTTCTCTTAAAGAATTGTTATATGTTTTGTGTGTGATCATCGTCATTGCAGAGCCAGAAATTATATGAGACAGAAAGTCGTTTTGTTTTTGTTTCTTCAGTTTCACATGTCTGTTCTAAATTTCTTTTTAGTAAAACAAACAAACCTTAAAAAAAATATTATGACAGCAATGTATGAGGCTGGTATATAGCATTATATGACAGCATATTTCTGACCTCTGACCAACATTAGGGCTATAATGTTTTAAGTAGGTCCATTTGACAGGTAAAATTGGTATTTTTATGATTTGTGCTTCTATTTGCAATTTCTTCACTCCAAAATATTTTTTAGAAGGACGAAGACACACCATAATCAAATTAACCTGTCTGCATGAAACTGTGTTCATGTTTCTGTGTTCCCATCCAGTCTTTGTACAAATACATAAAGACATCCTATAAGCTCATATGTGCATATTTAGCACAATAACTTGATAATTACCAAGCTCTCACTTTTTATACACAATTCATAGTTTTACACATGCTTTCGAAATGAAGCTGCTTTACCTGCTTCCAGTGTAGCAAAGGAAAAGCATATCTAAGGAGTTTTAAACATGAAGATGTACAGCAAATTGACCAGTGTATAATAAATAACCAATCCTTAACCTGTAATTTAATGCAATGGCTGAAATGTACACGTCATAAAACCACAACTAGTTGCAGTAAATGGCCAAAGCGAATACCTATTCTTCTGTAAATTGTGATCTATCTGATAAAGAATGCATTCATGGAAGAGGATGGTTCTCATTAAGCTTAGAAGAAGTGAGACGGAGAACTTGTTGCTCTGTCCGTAGTGCTCTCCTCCAGCCTCTGGGTTCAAACCAGGAGATGGAGACTTCATACCATTGCAGCCAAGGCCACTAAAATCACCACTAAGCAACTTTCTGGCTATTGTTGGCTTCTCACATAAGTTTTTCCCAAAACTATAGAATATGCTAATTGGTCAATGCAAAACATCTACTCTGACAGTGATTTTTCTCTCCAAAACATTAATAAATTGGCACTCTCGTTGCTGGTGAATTTCTTTTAGGTTTGCCTGATCCCAATCAGCACTGGGTGTACTGACAAAATTGAATTCTTAGACTAGTAAAGTCAAAGCCAAGACACTGGACTGTGTGATCCAAAAGTAGTTAATGCTACCCTAAGGGACTACACGACCTCTCTCCATACAGTCTGTGACCACAACAGTAACTGTGTATATTGATCCTTGATGAAATTCATAAAAGTGATTAAGAAAAATAAAGACCCAGCTACATGCAACAACATGGATGGATTTTATAAACATACTGTAGAGTGAAAGAAGGAAGACATAAAAAGCCAAACTTGTAACATGATCTCATTTTCACAGAGTTCAGAACAGGTAAAACTGATCTCTCTTGTTTGGTGATATGGCTCAGTCTTGAAGCTATGCAGAAAAACAAAGAGAAAACACATTGTTAGGATAGTGTTTACCTCCAGCTTGGTGTGGGTTGGGGGGAGCTGTGATCTAGAAGGACATTCAGGGGATTTCTGGAGTTTGGATAATGTTCTATTTCTTGCTCTGAGAGGTGCTGACATGGGTGCCTGCTTTATTACCAATTGTTAAATTGTATATGTGTGTTTAAAACACATTTCTGTCTATGTTATATTCTACAACTTTTTTAAGTTTAAAAACTTAAGACCAGGGGATAAATTGGAAGCAACGGACTGAGGTGGGTAGTGAGGACTAAGTGCCCAGGCCCAACAGTGGGATACCTTTATGCAAATCCAACTTCTACCCCTCAGGCAAGTTGTTCAACCTCTCTGTCCCTCAGTGTCTACTACATGCCAGACACTGTGCTAGTCACTAAGAACACCAAGATAAGCAGAACTAAATAGGAACCTTGTCTTTATGGAGATTCAGTTTGATGGGAGAGCAGACATTCATCAAGTAATTACACAAATAACTGTACAATTGGAACTGTTAAAGTGCTATGAAAACCTTAATAAAGCTGGGGGTCAGGGGAAGAAACTTAAAAAAAAAAGACAGACTGGTGCTAATGAGAACTTACGATAGGGAATTTCATCTGTTCAGGGAAGTCAAGGAAGGTTTCCCTGAGGAAACAACCCCAAATTGAGATCTAAAGAATTATGAAGTGTTAACTAGGAGAAGAGGAGTATGAGGGAATATTCATGGAAAGGTAACAGCATGTGTGCAAAGGCCCTGTGGAGGAAGAAGCATGACAAGGACAAGAAACTGATGATACTGTAAGAAGCTGGAAAAGGACTTGAGGGGTGGTCCATGCAGGACTTTACAATGTTAGCCATTGTAAACAGTTACACTCTTAGCTATCATCAAAAGTAGATGAACAGAAAATTTGTATGAGGAGATGAAGATTGAAAATAATCATGACAGCTACAGGTAAGAGAATGAAACTGGATTACTGTCTAACTCCATACACAAAAGTAAACTCAAAATGAATCAAAGACCTGAATGTAAGTCATGAAACCATAAAACTCTTAGAAGAAAATATAGGCAAAACTATCTTGAATATAAACATGAGCAACTTTTCATGAACATATCTCAAAGGAAACAAAAGCAAAAATGAACAAGTGGGACTATATCAAACTAAAAAGCTTCTGCACACCAAAGGACACCATCAGGAGAACAAAAAGACATCCTACAGCATGGGAGAATATATTCATAAATAACATATCTGATAAGGGGCTAACATCCAAAATATATAAAGAGCTCATGTGCCTCAACAACCAAAAAGCAAATAACCCAATTAAAAAATGGGCAGAGGATCTGAACAGATGCTTCTCCAAAGAAGAAATTCAGATGGCCAATATGCACATGAAAAGATGCTCCACATCATTAATTATCAGGGGAATGCAAATTGAAACCACAATGAGATATCACCACACATCAGATAAGATGGCCACCATCCAAAAGACAAACAACAACAAATGCTGGAGAGGATGTGGAGAAAGGGGAACCCTCCTACACTGCTGGTGGGAATGTAAATTAGTTCAACCATTGTGGGAAGCAGTATGGAGGTTCCTCAAAAAACTCAAAATAGAAATACCATTTGACCCAGGAATTCCACTCCCAGGAATTTACCCTACGAATACAGGATCCCAGATTCAAAAAGACATATGTACCCCTACGTTTATCACAGCACTATTTAACAATAGCCAAAACATAGAAGCAACTTAAGTGTCCATCAGTAGATGAATGGATAAAGAAGAAGTGGTACATATACACAATGGAATATTATTCAGCCATAAGAAGAAAACAAATCTTACCATTTGCAACAACATGGATGGAGCTAGAGGATATTTTGCTCAGTGAAATAAGCCAGGTGGAGAAAGACAAGTACCAAATGATTTCACTCATCTGTGGAGTATAACAATGAAGCAAAACTGAAGGAACACAACAGCAGCAGACTCACAGAACCCAAGAATGGACTAACAGTTACCTAAGGGAAAGGGACTGGGGAGGGTGGGTAGGAAGGGAGGGAGGGATAAGGGGATTAAGGGACATTATGATTAGCACACATAATATACAGGGGTCACAGGGAAGGAAGTATAGCACAGAGAAGCTTACTATGCTGATGGACAGTAACTGTAATGGAGTATATGGTGGGGACTTGATAATAGGGGGGAATGTAGTATCCACAATGTTGCTCATGTGAAATCTGAGCATAAGATTGTATATCAATTATACCTTAATAAAAAAAAGAAATTCATGGAAAATTTTCACACTCAGAAATTAAATTAGTAAAATTAACATAACAAAGTACTATTTTACACTAAGTAGGGAAGAAAAAAATATTACATGATATGATGTAGTATATGTATAGAAGTTGAGACTTTGGAATCAAACAGACCAGAGTTTCAGATCTTGGCTTGCCATCTCATAAGTAAAATGAAGATAATACTTCTCTCTTGGGGTTGTTGTCATGATTAAGATCACATATGGTAAACCACTTAGATTGCCTAGCATATGGCAAGCAGTCAAAAAAAAATTATCTGCTATTATCTTTTATAGTTATTAAGACCAGCAAAGTCATAGAGAAGATGATAAATTCAGATATTAAAAAATAGAAAAAACTCTTTTGGAAATACATTTGATGATACTTAACCAATTAGATGCTAATATTCTTTGACCCAGTAAGTTAGATTCTTTAGGGATCTAACTTCAGGATATAATCCAAAAGAAGGGGAAAACCACGTGGACAAACACATTTTTTGCAGTGTTATCAATAATCATGAAAAATTAGAAATACCTTAAATGTCCAATGATAGAGAAATAATTAAATTTTGGGGGTGTCTACTACATGTCAGGCATTTTATATATTTACTCCAATATTGTCACTGCAATCTGCAAAGTGAATATTATGTTTCTACTTTTTAGGGGTTTTGTTCAAGGTCACACAGCTAATAATAGACAGAACCTAAATTCAAACCCAGCTTTATACGACTCCAAAGTTGTTACAAGCACAGACAGTAAGTCAAGAGTACCTGAATTCAAATCTGTTCCACCACTTACTAGATATGTGACCCTGAGCAAGTCAATCAACCTCTCTGTGTCTCAGTTTCCTAATCTATAAGATGGAAATAATAATGGTACCTTCCTCAATGGATTAGAAGAGTTGATATATAAAAGTGTTTAGAAAAGTTTCTATAACAGGTGTAGAGTATAAGCTACTATGATTACTATTATTCTTTCATTATAACATGCTGCATCAAAAGCCATAAATACAGATTTTAATCAGCATGACAAATGATTTTGGTATAATGACAAGTGGAAATATGAGAACACAAAATTACATCTATACTATAATTACAATACTATAAGTGGCATTATGTAAATGGACAAGAACTAGAATTTCCACCACCACCCCCCCAAAAAAATTATGTTGGGATGTTGGTACAATGGGGAATTGATTTTCTTTTCACTTGCAATATTACTATTTTGTAAGAGTAAAAACAATAAACACTTTTTTAAAGTACCTTTAAGAAGTTTTCCATCATTATAATTCAATATTTAATAGAGTGATTAGTTGGTTAATGTTTGCCTCTCTAAGACAGTCTCTAATATGAATTCCACCAAAGCACAGAGCACTGCATTGCATTGCCAGCATCTAGCACAATGCTTTGCACATAGTAAGCACTCAAAAAATATGTGAGTGAATGCATGAAAACCTTCTAGAAGTGGTCAGTGGCAGTTTCAACTACAGAAAGGTTTTGAATTTAGTCTTTTCTTAGGAAAAGACCTCAGCAGTATGGTATTGACTTCAGCTGTAATTGCAGGGTCGGCATGAAGACACCTGGCCGAGGGGGAAGTGGGGACTGAAATCTTAGCCATGAGCCTGGCAGGGGGCACGGTACACAAAATGTCTACCTGGAAGCAGAGATGACTTTTTGATGATTCCCACAAAGGCACCACCATTTAGGCCAGTGGTGGCCTTGTGTTGCAGAATCTGTCCTCAAACCTCAGAAATATTAAATCCTGGGAGAACACATTAAAGGGCTTAAGGTGGGGGGTGGAACACGACCAAGTAAGTGGAAAGCCCTCCAATTTAATGGCCGTATTTACCTTGTCCAAGCAAGCAACGTAGTCCCATGCACCACTCCCCAACTCCCCCAAGATTCCCTCTGGTATCTCAGCTGAGCCTTTGGGTGGAGCTACGGCGAGACTCTGTTTTTCCACTGGAGGACATGAGTCAGTGAACAGTGAGGTTCCACTTAATCACCACCCAAAAAAAGGCCTTAAAATCAGGAGATAGAAAAGCAAGGAAGTGATTAAGAGAAAAGTCAGGATAGTGATTATTCCTTGGACAGGGGAGGACAAGGTGGGGGTGGGGGTGTGGGCCTCATGGGGAAGGGAAATACAGAGATCTTCTGGGGTCTAACAATGTTCTCTTCTTGACCTGACTGGTGGTTGCTTTATAATTATCCTTACATACCTTTATGTACTTTTCTAAATGTGTACTATAGTTCATAATTTTAAACAGAAAAAGGCACAAACTTTAAAATGTTTTGAAGTAGGGAAAAAATAACCAGGTTTGTATTATTAAGTGATCACTTGGCTATTGCATGGAAAATTGATTGAAAGTGGGGCAAAGCTAGAGGCAGAAAAAATAGGAGGTGAAGTGACTGCTATAATTTGGTGAGAGATTATAATGACTGAGGTAAGAAAAAGTTAAATATTAGGGATGTAGTCTACATTATTTTGAAAAACCCAACCAACATAAAACGGAGGCTGGCCCTACCTGCTCGGGTCATTGGGTGAATTCAGCTCAGGAGTTACAGTCCAGGGGCAGGCACATGTCTAAACAGACACAAAGGCCGGGAGTTTCCCCTTACCTGACTCCCTGGTAACTCGGAGGAATTCAGACAGCCTGGCCAGCGGCAGTGAGGGCACATTTTCCATACCACTGTGGTATTATCCCGACTGAGCAGACATAGGGGTTTCTATCATAATATATAATCACTCAGTCATAATATCAAATCACTTGAGACTACAGAGTTTCGTCACATCTACTATCTGGTACCAGAAAGTTAGCTCCATGAGGGCAGAGGGTTTGGTTTTTGTTCACCGTGTATCCGCAGCGCCTAGAACTGAACTTGGCAGACCATAGGCGTTCAACACATAATCCTGAATGAATGACTGCATTTAATTATTATTATTAAAGATGTTTAGTCATCACGAGAATCCTGTGAGGATAGGTGGGGCATGAGTTATCATCCCCATTTTGGAAGTTAGAGAACATATTTGGGGAGATCAAGGAACATGGAAATACTTGATAATTTGGTTGACAACAGAATCATGATTTAATTTCAGACTTGTACTTCAATTCCCATGCTTTTCCCACTTCTTCACAGCCGAAGTGCTAAGGTTTGAAGTTCTTATAGCTATGAAACACCAGTTGGAAGTATTCCAAAATACATAATAGGTACTCAGACCTGTGCGAGCTGGTGTGCTAGGTTAGAGGATGAATGAGGCTTACCCAGCCACCCCTGCATCAACAATCACAGTTCCCTCAGACTAGATACAGTGTTCCTCTGGATAACCTCCCCTAGCCGACCCCAGGCTACCTTGCTCTTACATTTCCCTCCATGTCCCTCACTTGATTCTACTTCCCACCCAGTCATTCTGCCCCTCCAAGCAAAAGCAGGTTAAGGAAATCCTGTTACTGCAAAAACATGCCTAATTTTTTTCTTTTTTTATGTGATTTTTTTTTTGTATCATTAATGTACAATTACATGAGCAACATTATGGTTACTAGACTCCCCCCATTATGAAGTCCGCACCACATACCCCATTACAGTCACTGTCCATCAGCGCAGTAAGATGCTATAGAGTCACTGCTTGTCTTCTCTGTGCTATACTGCCTTCCCCTGCCGCCCCCTGTCACCCCCTACATTATGTGGTTTTTTTCTTATTAAACAAAAGAAAAGGAAAAATCAAGATGCGGCAGAAGATAGTTTTGGTGTTCTTCAAGAGCCCTTGTCGTCCAAGTGGAATCACTTGGGGAGAGTAAAAAAGATAATGTTTCACAAAAAAGTTCATCTTGGTCTCTTTCCTCTTAATATTAATTAAAATTATTCATTTGAAGCATAAATAACAACTCAGATACCTGAGAACATTGGATGTTCAATTAATTATTAATATTATACACCTGGAAATATGTATGGCTTCTCTAGGCTTCCTAGTCAAATTCCAAGAATTAGCAAACAAAATAATAACCGTACTTTGGAGAGGATAGCTAAAACACACACACCACCCAGAAAAGTCAAACTTTCAGGTTGCTTTCCTCCCTTCCTCCCCTGCAAGGTCTGATATCCACTTTATCCCAAAAGCAATTTGGTCTAGGAGAGTTGGACCATCATAGTCAGTTAAATTGTCTGTGTAAAAGCCCTGTGAGTGTCACATGTAAGACTCACCAGAAACTCACTGGCAAACTCTTCTTTGTTGATTTTCTTGTTTTGGGCCTCATCCAGGAACTTCTGCAGAATTTCTCTTTGGTCCATGCTGCAGGGCAAGAGAGACAGTGTGAGCGGGTTAAGGGAGGGCATGTTGAATGTGTGTCATGGCCAAGAGGGACCATGAAGCCACAGCTGCTGCTGGAGCAGAGCATGTCGAAGCTGTGGTTTACTGACTGCATCACAAGCCCCAGAGGAAATTAGTGCGTAACCAGCCTCTGTGGTCACACAACGAAGCCATCATCGCACTCCAGGGCCCTAGCGCCTTCCTTCTCAAGGAAGGAACCTGGTTAGCAAGTTGTTTCTAACAAACAAGAGACTAACCAGAGCATAACACGTGGCCTGCTCGGCTCTGAGACTGTTCCACTCTATCACCCTGAAGCCAAATTCACCATTTTTCTTGCTTCCTAGAGAGAAGCCGAACTGCAGGTCTCATGGATGGGTTCTGCCTCTCCCCACTTCCCCAGTGAGTATAAAGGCCTGCGGACACCTTCTGTTTCCTCATGTCCCAGCTGAATTCCGTGAAGTTCCCTTAGGTCCTGAAAGGCAGGCAGACACTGGAGTTGACATCTTCTACCCGTACTGTTCTCCCAGAAGTTTCTCCTCATGTGATCAGTGGCCAACTTCTCTTCGCCAGAGAAGCCACTTTTATTCAGAACTTTTGAGTCTGCCCCATAGACCTCAATGTCTCTTTTGGATGAAACAGTCAGCTGCTTCTGACAGTCTGTGTCCCCCCCGCCCCAGGGCTGAAGAAGTGCTGACCTCATTGTGGGAAGTTGATTTCAGGACCTCCCGGCCCCTCCAGTACTTTTGGGGCTTCCCCTTGGGCTCTGATTATAATGACTGAGAGTGTTGGGATACAGGAGCACGGCGGCACAGTGTACACTTACAATAAAAATGTAGAGAAACATCTCTGTACAGGCTCCCTAGGGGAAGAACGGGGACAGGGATGGAGGCTCTTCCTGGAGCCCACTCCCCCACAAAATAATTTACAATCCAAGTCCATGGCTCAAAAACAAACTTGGCAAAGGCGGCCCTTGGGGGCCGCAGCCCTGCACCCCTCCCCTGTCCATGCTCATGCTCAGAATGCTGACAGCTGCCCCAGGCTGAGGTGGCAGGCGGTGCTGGTGTGGTTCGGTCTGGGCCCGGGGCTCTAGGGAAGCCCTGAGGAGCACCTGACCAGGAAGTTGGCAAATATCCCTTGTATGTAACGCTAGTAAACTATGAAGGAGCAGAAAAAGAGTAAAATCAGTTACCTTGCGGGCAATAGTACAGCTTTCAGGGCAAAAAGTCAGCAGAACTGTTTCTAGAGAAGACATTTCTACTCTGCAACCAATGCCTTGGAAAAGGACTTTGTTTCAGGAAGCCTCGCTGTGCATGTGGCATTTTAGCCTGACAGGCAGGCTATGGCAGAGAAAGCTTCCACATCTCAGCCTGCATCAGTTCTCTCTTCACTGGGTACAGACCCACCCAAGACTGTCTGATTCAGTGTGAGAACAACCAAGAATCAGTGTATAACCTCTATTTGAAGACAGGAGTTCAATAAATAATGTTAACAAAGTTAGTCTGGAATAATCCTGAAGAAAACTGGGAAATGTGCTGTTAGAACTTTCACTATTTAAAATATTAGCAATTCTTTCTGTTTTGCAACATTTCTCAAACTCCCTTTAGGAAATCATATTCTGTAACACCATTAGGCTGCATCCACTTTAACTTTACAATGGGAAACTAAAGATAATTGAGGTATCTTGCTTATAGACATGTGAAGCCAATAAAGAATTTCAGTCCCAGTCCGCACAAAATGACTAAAATTCTTCAACAATATTTGTTGAGAATAAGATATTCTCAAATTATCCTCACCTAGGGAGAACTTCTTGTTGCTCTAAATAATGCAATGTTTAATTTGGCTCTTTGAAAACACATAAAATATGGGAGAAATTTTAAAAATACGAAATTCCAAGTTCACAATAATTAAAGCCATGTAAAAGTATGTACATAGTTAAATGAAGACTAAAATATGCAAATAAAGAATCAATTGTATAAGTGCTAGGATTAAGGATGCTTTTTAAACTTCTTCTTTTAAAATTATTACATCTTTTTTTTTAAAAAGAAAAAAACCCCACAAAAATCCATTAATTTGTTCAACAAATGCTGGGTATATAATGGTAACCAAGCCAGAATATGGTGAAAAACACCTTTAACCAATTAATAAAGCATTTCAGAACTAAAGATATAGACATAATTACTGATAAAGATTAGAACATCTCAAACTACCTTGCTTATTTGCAGAGTAGAAAAGCATAACCCTAAAAGGAAAATGATTTTTTGTGTTTGGACAAATACAAGAAAAACAATTTCATAATCTCCCCATCCCCTTAGTGTCTTCATGTTCATCAAAACCAGAACTTTACTAATTAATAAGCAAAAAGATACCTAATAAAATAAAATTTAAATCCATTTGCCCAGAGCACATATTTCAGAACAATCTCTAACTTTATTCTCTTAGGGAGGCATAAGATGGAGATAGATATGAGATAAGAAAGAAAAACTTGCTTAGATGTCTTTCCAGGGTCCTTTTGCACAAAATATATGGATCTGAAAACACTGTAGTGTCTTAACAGAGCTGCAGATCTTTTTAAAAAGCAAGCAGCAATTTTTAGGAGTCTATTCTATTCTAAAACCAAAAGATACAGAAACATCGTGAAACAACCAAACCTCAAAAACCCACTTAGCTCAAGGCCATTTCCTGAGCAGACCACTCAAGCAAGCAAAAAACAAACTCAAGGAGAAAACAAAAAACTTCAGTTTTCTTTTTAACAAATCTAAGCTCATACTTCATTTTTCACACTTCCTTCTACAGGTACTGGAGGGTAACAGGACCATAAAGCTTTCTGATGAAGATTCTGATGACTCATTTGTATGTTGTGGGAAGATCAAGGGTGGAGGATGCAAACAAGTCATGCAGCAAGATTGGCAAATGCCCACAAGAAATTAAGAATTTATGATGAAACACTTGAACCGGTCTGGCATAAACCCTAAGTGAACACAATGATTCCATGCAGTAGAAGACCCATAAACACTTTATCAGAACCATGAAGGGAGAGGTCTAGTGGAAGGTAAAGTTGAGAATGAGCTCCTGCAGAGGAGTGACAAAGGCACATCCTCCTGCCTCCTGTAGCTCCTGAGTTTGTTCAGAAGGAAGAAGGCAACAGAGAGGAGTGTTAATCACACCATCACCTGCGCCAACAAGAGAGGAGTGTGCCGGTTTCAAAGTAAACATCAGTGTTATGGAGGTTGGGAATTAGATGACAAAAAGCTTTAACCAAAGAGAATGTCAGGGGCGACTGTGAGGACAAGATAAACCAGTCAACAGGGAGGACACTCAGGTTTCTCAGAATACCCTTCTCTCTATGAGAAGACGTGTCGTGCCCTGGGAGAGCCACTTACTAATCTTGGCTTCCGTTTCATGATTCCTGCCTCTCCCCGCATCCCAGGCTCATTGATGTGATAGGGGCTATGTGTGTATTATCAGTGAAGCACTCATTCCTTTGTAAGCATCCTCTTGGTCACCAAGGCCGATTGGTCCTTCCTCCTCAATGCCTTTTAGATTCAACCTGTCTTTTCCATTTCCACATTAACCACCATTCCAGTTTTCACATCTGTATTCCTGCAGCAACAAGCTCTGAGTTATCTTCCTAGCCATACATCTTCCATTCTGCCCTCTCCTGGTAACCAAGACTCGGTGAAAGTTCTGAAAACTACACCTGCATGTGAAAGAACCAAAGTACAATGAGTCCAGCTTCCTCAGCTTGTCACCCCGCCCATCCCCGCCCATCCTACCCAGTACATCACCCATGGACATTGTTCAGTCAATGCTATTTCTTTTGCTACTTCTCACCTTCCCTCCTAATTCTCACCAAGATGAAAATAAAGCCTTAAAGCCTAGTTACTCTTCTCTTCAAAAATCCTGCCCCCCCAGAGGACATGAATAGACACTTCTCCAAAGAAGAAATTCAGATGGCCAACAGGCACATGAAAAGATGCTCCACATCGCTAATCATCAGAGAAATGCAGATTAAAACCACAATGAGATATCACCTCACACCAGTGGGGATGGCCAACATCCAAAACACAAACAACAACAAATGTTGGCGAGGATGTGGAGAAAAGGGAACCCTCCTACACTGCTGGTGGGACTGCAAATTAGTTCAACCATTGTGGAAAGCAGTATGGAGGTTCCTCAAAAAACTCAAAATAGAAATACCATTTGACCCAGGAATTCCACTCCTAGGAATTTACCCTAAGAATGCAGCAGCCCAGTTTGAAAAAGACATATGCACCCCTAAGTTTATCGCAGCACTATTTACAATAGCCAAGAAATGGAAGCAACCTAAGTGTCCATCAGTAGATGAATGGATAAAGAAGAGGTGGTACAAATACACAATGGAATATTATTCAGCCATAAGAAGAAAACAAGTCCTACCATTTGCAACAACATGGATGGAGCTAGAGAGTGTTATGCTCAGTGAAATAAGCCAAGCTGAAAAAGACAAGTACCAAATGATTTCACTCATATGTGGAATAGAAGAACAAAGAAAAAAACTGAAGGAACAAAACAGCAGCAGACTCACAGAACCCAAGAACGGACTAATAGTTACCAAAGGAAAGGGACTGGGGAAGATGGGTGGGAAGGGAGGGACAAGGGGGAAAAAGGGGCATTACAATTAGCAGATGTGATGTTGGGGGGGCACGGGGAGGGCTGTACAACTCAGAGAAGACAACTAGTGACTCTATAGCATCTCACTACGCTGATGGACAGTGACTGTAATGGGGTTGGTGGGGGGGACCTGATGAAGGGGGTAGTTTAATCACCATAATATTGCACATGTAATTGTAGATTAATGATACCAAAATAAATTATAATAAATAAACAAAGAAATGGTAAAAAAAAGAAATCTTTTACTGATTAAATCTTTCTCAAAATTATTTAATTATGATTTTGGAATACTGGATAGTAACTTTTGTAAGCATATCTACATGATTAAAATAGATGGTGGCAAGTTGGTGAAACTGATAAACTGTGGAGAAATGCTGTATATTTGGGGATAAGGCTAATTCTGTTCATCAGAAAGTCTTTAACTTAATTAGAAATGATTAAAACCTGAAATAAAATAAATAATTTTCACTCCTTAAAATCAGGAAACAAATGAATATCTGGGATTTAGTTTGTAAAAATATGTATGTTTCAACAATGCCAGATTAACAAAGAAAAGTTAAACCATAACTAGTGATACGTACAAACAGGTACATAGAAACATTTGAATGTAACAGGATGTTAATTTCATAGTTTCTTAATGTTCATCAGTAGAAAAGCATTAATAATATTTAAATAAATTTTTATAAACTGGAATATTAGAAAACCTTTAACACAATCACATAGGTATGTAAATAAATATAAATACAGGATTTTTAAAGATGTTACATTAATAAACATGTACAGTACACTGTAAAAAAAAAATCCTGCGCCCAACTCATCATCATGACCATATCTTAGTCTGAATCCTTTCAGTAGAAATCTTTGTATTCAACTGTAAGAGTTTTCTTAGTTTCTTCATATGTCCCTTGTCTCCCGTAAGTTTAACACGGAGTTTATTCAAAGAAACATAAAATGCCCCCTGCAGTTTGAAGTTTATCAAAGGCAATGACAGTGCCTTCTGTGCATTTGTACAACCTACAGTGCTTAACGTGGTCTTGAGCAAACCTGAAATTGGCCTACCGTGATAAAAAATGCTATGTAGGATGATTAGGCGTCGCTGAGAGGGTCCTTCTGACTTGATTACTCACTACATCAATTAACTCCTGGTCTCTTGCCTGGCACAATCTGTGCTTGCTTTGGCTAGGCACTTTCACTATGCCAGGGGCAGGTGCGCCTTCCCTATGGGAGGTTCAGGAATCTGGCAAAGAGTACTTTCCTGAATGCTGCTATGCAAGCAGCCTGGCTTTGTTATACCCCACCAAGGCATGGAGTCCAGTCCCGAAGGACTGCAGTGGCCAGCAGAAAAAATGACCTCCTTTCCCTCTAGAATAGATCAGTTTCTCCTCTTATAAACGGATGCAGAAGAGGCTTATAAAACACCCTGAAGGAAGCTTGTTTGCTTTGCTCATGTTTTCACATCACCCACAGCAGAAAAGTTCCCTACCCATTTTCCAATCTGCACCTGGTCACTACAGCATTCCAGGACCTCATCGAGTGCTTCAATTCACCTGCTCTGAACTTGCCACATGCCACCTTTGAATCATACTCTTTTTACTTTCAGAAACACAACCCTGGAGAGGTGAAGGTCTACTAATAATTTGCAATTGACACAGTTTACTTTTTTTTTTTAAGAGTCAGAACTTTTGGTGAGGCTTGGCATCTTGTTAGAAATATAATCAGACTTGCAGATTCTCAAGATGGTGGCGTGAGTAGGGTGGTAGAAATATCCTCCCAAAACCATATATTTTGAAAATACAGCTAATACAACTATTCCAAAAAGAGTGACCAGAATATACAGTACACGAGCCAGGCTACATCTGCAAGAGCCCAATATCTCACGGAAAAGGGTAGAATACAAAGCCATAACCCAGCGGGACCCAAGCACTTCCCTCACCCCAGCTAAATGGTGGGAGGAAGGGAATCAGAGTTGGGAGGGGGTGGAACCACAGGACTGCTAAATAACCAGCCCTGGTGTTCTGCCCTGGGAGCACAGACACACATTGCATGGTGCACTGGATATTGGAGGAGCGGAAAAGCAAGGTCCGAGACTGAGACTGCAAACAGGTTCCCACAGCTGGTTGTCCTGGGACAAAAGAAAAGTCGTAAAGGGACAAGAGTTTAACAGGTGGATAAAATCGACCTGGCACACTCAGCCCAGAAGACTGGGAATTTTAAGGAACTTCAGGAGCCCTAACCCCCTGGGTGGCAATGCAGCTCCAAAGCCCCTTGTGGCGATAGGCAGCCCACTGTTCCTTCCCCCTCACTGGCACTGCAAGCAAACTGGCTAACCCGCCATTAATGCAGAACAGGTGTGGAGCAGCCCTGCCTACAGCAACCACACAGCTTACCACAGAGGCTTCTCCCAGCACGTGGCTAACTGGCCCAGACCCAGGGCTGCTCCCTGCGCACAGTTGACCGGTAGAAACAGCGGAGAAAGCACAGAGTTCGGGAGGCAAAAAGGGGCTCTGTTCTTGCTGCAGAACATGCACTGCTGCCCTGTGAACCCCACCAGAGTCCTATGCCATCCGGAGGGCCACCCCGCCCATGGAAACTCAGAGGATTAACCCAAAGGCTGCTCCCTGTGCGCAGTTGACAGGCACAGACAACAGAGACAGGCACGGAGACTGGGAGGCACAAATGGGCTTTGCTCTTGTGGCAGAACAAGCGCTGCTGGCCTGCGACCACCACCATTGCCCTAGGCCATCTCGAAGGTGGCCCTTCCCATGGCAGCTTAGGGGAATTACCCAGAGGCTGCCCCCTGTGTGTGGTTAACTGGCAAAGACAGCGGAGACAGGCAAGGTGACCAGCAAGCAAGAGGGGACTTTGTTCTCCCAGCTGACAAACTTGCCACTGGCCAGCGACCACTCCCATCACCATGAAAAGGCAGAAGAAACTTGTTCAGTCCAAAATCCCTCAAACACCAAGAGAGGGCTTGGTGACACTTAAATCACCAATCTTTCTGAAAAAGAATTCAAAATAAAAGTCATAAGCATGCTGATGGAGCTACAGAGAAATATTCATGAACTAAGGGATGAATTCAGGAGGGAGATAACAAATGAAACAAACAATGGAAGAATTTAAGAGCAGACAGGATGAGGTGGAAGAGACTGTTAATGGAATACAAATCAGAGAACAGGAATACAGAGAAGCTGAGGCAGAGAGAGATAAAAGGAGCTCTAGGAAAAAAAGAATATTAAGAGAACTGTGTGACCAATCCAAATGGAAAAATATTCTTATTATAGGGGTGCCAAATGAAGAAGAGAGAGAAAAAGGGATAGAAAGTGTCTTTGAAAAATAATTGCTGAAAAATTCCCCAAGCTGGGGAAGGAAATAGTCTCTCAGACCAGAGAAGCCCACAGATATCCCAACACAAGGTATCCAAGGAGGACATCACCAAGACATATAATAATTAAAATGGCAAAGATCAAAGACAAGGACATGGTATTAAAAGCAGCTAAAGACAGAAAAAAGTTCACCTACAAAGGAAAACCCATCAGACTATCATCAGACTTCTCAGCATAAACCTTACAGGCCAAAACGGAATGGCATGATATATTCAAAGCAATGAAACAGAAGGTCCTTGAACCAAGAATACTCTATCCAGAAAGATTATCATTTAAATTTGAAGGAGGGATTAAACAATTTCCACATAAGCAAAAGTTGAGGCAATTTACCTCCCACAAACCATCTCTACAATGTATTGTAAAGGGACTGCTCTAGATGGAAGTATGCCTAAGGCTAAATAGCTGTCACCAGAGAAATTAAAACTACAGCAAAGAAAGTAGACTAACCAAATACTAAGTAAATGAAAAATAAAATCAGCTATCCACAAAATCAGTCAAAGGAAACACAAGCATACAGAATAAAACACCTAACATATAAAGGGTGGAGAAGGAAGAAAAAGAAGGGAGAAAAATAATCATCAGACTGTGGTTATAATAATGTAATAAGTGAGTTAAGTTAGACAGTTAGATAGTAAAGAAGCTGCCCTTGAACCTTTGGTAACCACGAATCCAAAGCCTGCAATGGCAGTAAGTACATATCTATTGATATCACCCTAAATATAAATGAACTGAATGCACCAATCAAAAGACACAGAGTAATAGAAAGGATAAAAAGAAAGACCCATCTATATGCTGCCAACAAGAGACTTACTTCAAACCCAAAGACATACACAGACTAAAAGTGAAGGGATGGAAAAAAATATTTCATGCAAACAATAGGGAGAAGAAAGCAGGTGTTGCAGTACTTGGATCAGACAAAATAGACTTGAAAACAAAAAAGTAACAAGAGACAAAGAAGGACACTACATAATGATAAAGGGGTCAGTCCAAAAAAGAATACAGCCATTATAAAAATCTATGCACCCAACACAGGAGCACCTACACATGTGAAACAAACACTAACAGAATTATAGGGGAAAATAGAATACAATGCATTCGTTTTAGAAGACTTCAACACACCACTCACTCCAAAGGACAGATTAACTAGACAGAAAATAAGTCAGGACACAGAGGCACTGAACAACACACTAGAACAGATGGACCTAACAGACATCTGCAGAACTCTACACCCAAAAGCAGCAGGATACACATTCTTCTCAAGTGCACATGGAACATTTTCCAGAGTAAACCACATACTAGGCCACAAAAGGATCCTCAGTAAATTCAAAAAGATTGAAATTGTACCAACCAACTTCTCAGATCACAAAGGTATAAAACTAGAAATAAATTGTACAAAGAAAACAAAAAGGCTCACAAACACATAGAGGCTTACAATATGCTCCTAAATAATCAATGGATCAATGACCAAATTAAAGCAGAGATCAAGCAACACATGGAGACAAATGAAAACAACACAACAACACCCCAACTTCTGTGGGATGCAGTGAAGGCAGTTCTAAGAGGAAAGTGTATTGCAATCCAGGCCTATTTAAAGAAGGAAGAACAATCCCAATGGAATAGTCTAAAGTCACAATTATTGAAACTGGAAAAAGAAGAACAAATGAGGCCCAAAGTCAGCATAAGCAGGGACATAATAAAGATCAGAGAAGAAATAAATGAAATTGAGAAGAATAAATCAACAGAAAAAAATCAATGAAACCAAGAGCTGGTTCTTTGAGAAAATAAACAAAATAGATAAACCCCTAGCCAGACTTATTAAGAAAAAGAGAATCTACACACATAAACAGAATCAGAAATGAGAAAGGAAAAATCACGACAGACACAACAGAAATACAAAGAATTATTAGAGAATACTATGAAAATCTGTATGCTAAAAAACTGGATAACCTAGAAGAAATGGACAACTTTCTAGAAAAATACAACCTTCTAAGACTGACCCTGGAAGAAACAGAAAATCTAAACAGATCAATTACCAGCAATGAAATTGAATTAGTAATCAAAAAATTACCCAAGAACAAAATTTCAGGACCAGGTGGATTCACTGCTGAATTTTATCAGACATATAGAGAAGACATAAAATACCCATTCTCCTTAAAATTTTCCAAAAAATAGAAGAGGAGGGAATACTTCCAAACTCATTCTATGAAGCCAGCATCACTTTAATACCAAAACCAGGCAAAGACACCACAAAAAAAGAAAACTACAGACCAATATCCCTGAGGAACATATATGCAAAAATACTCAACAAAATATTAGCAAACCAAATTCAAAAATACATCAAGAGGATCATACACCATGATCAAGTGGGATTCATCTCAGGGATGCAAGGATGGTACAACATTTGAAAATCCATCAACATCATCCACCACATCAACAAAAAGAAGGACAAAAACCACATGATCATCTCCATAGATGCTGAAAAAGCATTCAACAAAATCCAACATCCATGCATGATAAAAACTCTCAACAAAATGGGTACAGAGGGCAAGTACCTCAACATAATAAAGGCCATATATGACAAACCCACATCCAACATCATACTTAACAGTGAGAAGCTGAAACCTTTTCCTTTAAGATTGGGATGAAGACAAGAATGTTCACTCTCCCCACTTTTATTTAACATAGTACTGGAGGTCCTAGCCATGGCAATCAGACAAAACAAAGAAATAAAAGGCATCCAGATTGGTAAGGAAGAAGCCAAACTGTCACTGTTTGCAGATGACATGATATTGTACAAAAAGAACCCCTAAAGAATCCACCAAAAAACTACTAGAACTAATATCTGAATTCAGCAAAGTTGCAAGATACAAAATTAATACACAGAAATCTGTTGCATTCCTATACACTAATGATGAACTAGCAGAAAGAGAAATCAGGAGAAGAATTCCATTCACAATTATATCCAAAAGAATAAATACCTAGGAATAAACCTAACCAAGGAAGTGAAAGACCTATATCCTAAAAACTACAAGACACTCCTAAGACAAATTAAAGAGGACAGTAATAAACGGAAATTCATCCTTTGCCCTTGGGTAGGAAGAATTAATATTGTCAAAATGGCCACCATGCCTAAAGCATTCCACAGATTCAATGCAATCCCTATCAAAATACCAATAGCATTCCTCAAAGAACTGGAACAAATAGTTCTAAAATTCACGTGGAACAACAAATGACCCTAAAAAGCCAAAGCAATCCTGAGAAGGTCGAATAAAGCAGGGGGATCTTGTTTCCCAACTTCAAGCTCCACTACAAAGCCACAGTAATCAAGACAATTTGGTACTGGCACAAGAACAGACCCATAGCCCAATGGAACAGACTAGAGAGCCCAGATATTAACCCAAGCATATATGGTCAATTAATATACAATAAAGGAGCCATGGATGTACAATGGGGAAATGACAGCCTCTTCAACAGCTGGTATTGGCAAAATTGGACAGCTACATGTAAGAGAATGAAACTGGATTACTGTCTAACTCCATACACAAAAGTAAACTCGAAATGTATCAAAGACCTGAATGTAAGTCATGAAACCATAAAACTCTTAGAAGAAAACACAGGCAAAACTATCTTGAATGATGCAGCAAAGGCAGTTCTAAGAGGAAAGTATATTGCAATCCAGGCCTATCTAAAGAAGGAAGAACATTCCCAAATGAATAGTCTAAAGACACAATTACTGAAATTGGAAAAAGAAGAACAAATGAGACCCAAAGTCACCAGAAGGAGGGACATAATAAAGATCAGAGAAGAAATAAATAAAATTGAGAAGAATAAAACAATAGAAAAAATCAATGAAATCAAGAGCTGGTTCTTTGAAAAAATAAACAAAATAGATAAACCCCTAGCCAGACTCATTAAGAGAAAAAGAGAATCTACACACATAAACACAATCAGAAATGAGAAAGGAAAAATAACGACAGACCCCACAGAAATACAAAGAATTATAAGAGAATATTATGAGAATCTATATGCTAACAAGCTGGAAAACATAGAAGAAATGGACAACTTCTTAGAAAAATACAACCTTCCAAGACTGACCAAGCAAGAAACAGAAAAACTAAACAGACCAATCACCAGCAATGAAATTGAATTAGTAATCAAAAAACTACCCAAGAACAAAACCACCGGACCAGATGGATTCACCTCTGAATTCTACCAGACATATAGAGAAGAAATAACACCCATTCTCCTTAAAGTTTTCCAAAAAATAGAAGAGGAGGGAATACTTCCAAACTCATTCTATGAAGCCAGCATCAATCTAATACCAAAACCGGGCAAAGACCTCACCAAAAAAGAAAATTACAGACCAATATCCCTGATGAACGTAGATGCAAAAATACTCAACAAAATATTAGCAAACCGAATTCAAAAATACATCAAGAGGATCATACACCATGATCAAGTGGGATTCATCCCAGGGATGCAAGGATGGTACAGCATTCGAAAATCCATCAACATCATCCACCACATCAACAAAAAGAAGAACAAAAACCACATGATCATCTCCATAGATGCTGAAAAAGCATTTGACAAAATTCAGCATCCATTCCTGATTAAAACTCTCAACAAAATGGGTATAGAGGGCAAGTACCTCAACATCATAAAGGCCATATATGACAAACCCACAGCTAACATCATACTTAACGGCGAGAAGCTGAAACCTTTTCATCTAAGATCGGGAACAAGACAGGGATGCCCACTCTCTCCACTGTTATTCAGTATAGTACTGGAGGTCCTAGCCACAGCAATCAGACAAAACAAAGACATACAAGGCATCCAGATTGGTAAAGAAGAAGTCAAATTGTCACTATTTGCAGATGACATGATACTGTACATAAAAAACCCTAAAGATTCCATTCCAAAACTACTAGAACTAATATCTGAATTCAGCAAAGTTGCAGGATACAAAATTAACACACAGAAATCTGTTGCTTTCCTATACACTAATGATGAACTAACAGAAAGAGAAATCAGAAAAACAATTCCATTCACAATTGCATCAAAAAGAATAAAATACCTAGGAATAAACCTAACGAAGGAAGTGAAAGACCTGTACTCTCAAAACTACAAGACACTCCTAAGAGAAATTAAAGAGGACACTAACAAATGGAAATGCATCCCATGCTCTTGGCTAGGAAGAATAAATATTGTCAAATGGCTATACTACCTAAAGCAATCTACAGATTCAATGCAATCCCTATCAAAATACCAACAGCTTTCTTCAATGAACTGGAACAAATAATTCTAAAATTCATATGGCACCACAAAAGACCCTGAATAGCCAAAGCAATCCTGAGAAGGAGGAATAAAACAGGGGGAATTACGCTCCCTGACTTCAAACTCTACTACAAAGCCACGGTAATCAAGACAATTTGGTATTGGCACCAAAACAGACCCACAGACCAGTGGAATAGAATAGAAAATCCAAACATTAACCCAAACAAACATATACAGTCAATTAATATTTGATAAGGGAGCCTTGGATATACATTGAGGAGATGACGGCCTCTTCAGCAGCTGGTGTTGGAAAAACTGCACAGCTACATGTAAGAGAATGAAACTGGACTACTGTCTAGCCCCATACACAAAGGTAAACTCAAGGTGGATCAAAGACCTGAATGTAAGTCATGAAACCATAAAACTCTTAGAAAAAAACATAGGCAAAAATCTCTTGGACATAAACATGAGCGACTTCTTCATGAACATATCTCCCCAGGGCAAGGGAAACAAAAGCAAAAATGAACAAGTGGGACTATATCAAGCTGAAAAGCTTCTGTACAGCAAAGGACACCATCAGTAGAACAAAAAGACATCCTACAGTATGGGAGAATATATTCATAAATGACGTATACGATAAGGGGTTGACATCCAAAATATATAAAGAACTCATGCACCTCAACAAACAAAAAGCAAATAGTCCAATTAAGAAATGGGCTGAGGACATGAATAAACACTTCTCCAAAGAAGAAATTCAGATGGCCAACAGGCACATGAAAAGATGCTCCACATTGCTAATCATCAGAGAAATGCACATTAAAACCACAGTGAGATACCACCTCCCACCAGTGAGGATAGCCAACATCCAAAACACAAACAACAAATGTTGGCGAGGATGTGGAGAAAACGGAACACTCCTATACTGCTGGTTGGAATGCAAATTAGTTCAACCATTGTGGAAAGCAGTATGGAGGTTCCTCAAAAAACTCTAAATAGAAATACCATTTGACCCAGGAATTCCACTCCTAGGAATTTACCCTAAGAATGCAGCAGCCCAGTTTGAAAAAGACAGATGCACCCCTATGTTTATCGCAGCACTATTTACAATAGCCAAGAAATGGAAGCAACCTAAGTGTCCATCAGTAGATGAATGGATAAAGAAGAGGTGGTACATATACACAATGGAATATTATTCAGCCATAAGAAGAAAACAAATCCTACCATTTGCAACAACATGGATGGAGCTAGAGGGTATTATGCTCAGTGAAATAAGCCAAGCGGAGAAAGACAAGTATCAAATGAATTCACTCCTCTGTGGAGTATAACAATGAAGCAAAACTGAAGGAACAAAACAGCAGGAGACTCACAGACTCCAACAATGGACTAACAGTTGCCAAAGGGAAAGGGCCTTGGGAGGATGGGTGGGAAGGGAGGGATAAGGGGAAAAAGGGGCATTACGATTAGCACACATAATGTAGGGTGGGGGCACAGGCATGACAGTATAGTACAGAGAAGTAGTGATTCTATAGCATCTTACTACGCTGATGGGACAGTGACTGTAATGGGGTATCTTGTGGGGACTTGATAATGGGTGGAATCTGGTAACCACATGTTGCTTATGTAAGTGTATATTAATGATACCAAAATTATATATATATATATATATATATATAAAATTAGACTTGAAATGTCATCTTTTGTCTGATCATTCAATATTGAGGCATTCATTTATTCATTTAATGAATCATTATGAATCCATACACATGCAATAGAATGGGGAATAGGGGTGCTACAGAAATGTACAACAAATTGTCTTCATTCAAGGATCCTTTATTCTAGGGGGAAGGTAAATACACAAATAACTATAATTTAAGGCCATTTGTGATAAGACCATAAATATGGTGTAAAGAAAATTCCAAGAAGGCAAAGATCCACTTCTTACGGGGCTTATTGGGATAGGCTTTATGGAGGAAGTAACTTTGGGGCTGGGTTTTGAAGATGTGCATAAGGCCTGAGAGAAAGCAATATGAAACACAGAGAACAGGAAGAGGAGGGTCGCCTGTGAGTGGATTAGTTTGAGTGGAGCACTCGTTACATAGAGGAAAGTCTCGATTGATAAGGCTAGAAGGGAAGTTGGGGCCAGATGCTGGGAGAATTTGACTACCAGGCTGAAATGTCAGGCCTTGTTTGATGGGCAATGGAAAAATCACTTAAGGTTTTTTTTTTTTTAATAAATTTACTGAGGTAGTATTGGCATACAATAACTTCCATATTTCAAAGTGTATGGTTTGATATGTTTGGAATGTTATATACCCGTGAATCCATTCCATAATCAAGACAAGTGAACATATCCAGTCACCTTTAAAAGTTCCACTGAAAGATCTTTAGGGAATGGTCATCAAAGCAATGCTTTCAAAACGAATTATACCACGTCTAAAAATGAATCCTAACTATGGACAAGGAAACCACAAGCTTTGGTTGGTCTTGTGGCAGACTGGACTGGGGCGAGACGGAAACAGAATGATTGACTGAGAGCTGAACTAGGAATCTTTACCAATAGTCCAGGCAGGTGGCAATAAACTCTTGCAGGGAGTATGAAAAGAAAAAGAAAGGAATAGGTGAGAAAAACTAATTGGGTGAGTAGGACTGGAGAGAGCAAGAAGGGGGAGATGACTGAGGTTTTGAGCTAGTTGGATGGAAATCTGGGGAAGTAGGGATATAAGAAAGGTAGATAGAAATAAAGAATTGGTTTATGGATATGGTTTAGGTAGAAGGGAAATAAGTCAGACTTAGGGATTACCCACCTTGAGGCGAGAAATATTAAGTCATAAGATTGGCTTGCCTTTGTGAGAGACAGAGTTAATGGAGAGAAAAAAATCAAGCGAGAGCTTTGTGAACTCCAAAATCACAGGGGCTCCAAATTGTTAATGGTGCAGTGCTTAAAATATTCCAGGCCTGGGCTAAGCCCCTTACAAAGTGTATTATGTCATTTATTCCTCATGATCCTATAAATTAGTTAAATTAACCCTATGAATTAGTTATGAATAAGTTAAAATCATCTCTATTTTATGATGGAGAAACTAAGGCCCAAAGGAACTGGATTACTTGCCCAATATCACATGAATAGTCTATGGTGAAACTAAGCTGCTAAAATCGGACAATCCAAATGCATTCTTCATCTGTGGGCTAGTGTCTTCTTCCCACAGCTCAATCACCTCAGCTCTCCTAGGACAGGGTGGCCTAGCAACAGACACAACACCAGGCCAGAGCTGCTTTACCCATTTGCCTGGTTCAATCCCCAAGGGTACCAGATGCTCAGTCTCAAGAAACTGCAGTGTACTTGGAGCTAGATTCACATTTTGTTGCTTTATGGGCAATGTAGGGTAAAAGAGGGAGCTGATATGGCTAAGAGGGAAAAGAAAAGAGAAAGACGAGGCTGCTGGCCTCTGACATTTATCAGTCAGTTCTTTTTTTAATAGCTTTATTGAGATATAATTGACAGATAACATTTTATAAGTTTAAGGTATACTACTTAACAATTTGGTATGTGTACATATGTTGAAATGATTACCACAGTAAGGTTAACACATCCATTACTTCATATAAACACACAACTTTTTGGGTGTCTGGTAAGAACTTTAAAAATCTACTCTCTTAGCAACTTTCAAAGATACAGTGCAGCATTATTAACTAGTCACCATGTTGCACATTATATCCCCAAAACTTTTTCATCTTTATACCCTTTGACCACCTTCACTTATTTCCCTTACTCCCCTCCCTCTGCCCTTTGCACCCACCAATCTGTTCTCTGTTTCTACATCATTCAGTTTAGATTGCACTTGCTGAGAATTAGTTCAAATGTGTAGACAGAAGAATTTTATTTCAAGAACAAAACAGCATTAGTCAAAGTGAAAATAGTGATTTCACCTAAGAGGTCAATTATCACAAAATTCACCATGTTAAGTTTATAATAATGTAAGTGATAAAGGACTATATTAAGTGTCTTAAATTGGTAGCAAAAAAGCTAATTTCTACCAAAGATAAAAATGAAATCTCATTTCTGGATTACTAACCTATTGTGATTTATCCAAGAATAGAGGAAATAGCATAACTTGAAAAAATATTAGCAGCACTACATCTTTATTTCTATGCATTTAAAGGAGCCAGAGGGCTGCCTGGCTAAAGGGAGAGGATGTGGTTAGCTTTGCTAAACTTCAGCCAAAGCCATTAATGCCTTTCTTCAAAAATAGATACAGCAATGCTTTTTCTTCTCAACAATCAGCTAAGTAGTATGGTTTTGGGGCTTATGGATGGAAAACTCTACTTGATGATTACTTAACTGATCTATAAGATTTTTAAGGACTAGTACTGAGACACAGAGACCATAGAAACCATATGCTTTGATTCCGTTCCTTTCAGTCACCTGTGGTAGGCCCCGGGCGATGTATACTCTTTACTGACTACTCAGCAGTTACAGAGCTCTCTAATTTGCTGAAGGTGCCAGAGAAAGTGTGGGCCAGGCAAGAACTAACACTCTCAGACTAGTTCTGAGAAAAAGAGTCATCCTAACTGCAATTGTGTTTGACAGGAATTATCAGGATTGTAACAGAGTTTAAATTATTCAGGGAGAAATATTAATTTAGCTTTAAAGCAGGGGTCTGCAACCTTCTGTAAAGGGTCATATGGTAAATAATTTAAGCTTCATGGGCTAAAAGGTGTCTGCCATAACTACTCAGTTCTGCCACTGCCGTGCCAAGACAATTATAGACAATATATAAACTAGGGAATGTAGCTGTGTTCCAATAAAAGTATTTATAAGAAAGTGGCAAGCCAGATTTGGCCAACTCCTGCTGCAAAAGTGATGGTTCTCAAGCTCTGAATGCACATCAGAATCACCTGTGGAAATTGTGATACAGGTAAGACCCTAGGCCCCAGCCCACTCCTACAGAATCAGAATCTCTAAGGATGGAGCTTGAAAATCAGCAATTTGTAAGGTTCACAAGTGGTATGTGAACCACACTTTGAAAACAATATGGTACGCAACTAAGCTTCACCTAAGCTAGGATGGCCTTACCACCATCCTTGGTGTGGGCCAGGACCTCCCATATCCTGTGTGGCAGTAAAAAAGGAAGTAACTGTTTTCTTTGGCCTTTCCAGTACAAGGGCAGATGGACAAACTGCTATTTTTTTCTTCTGACCTTGAAAATGTCTAAAATAATTCTACTTAGGTGAAATTAACATGAAATTTAGGTTATGGGTTTGAAAGAAAATCCTCAACTTAAAATAACAAGATTTCCCAACCATAAATCTCCCTGAAATCCTTTAGAGTACAGAATTAGTAGACAAGATCCTGACCCAAAGTAATAGTTGACTGTGTGCTCTCCCTTTTCCCCAAAATAGCTCCAGCAAATTTCCTGTTGCCTAGAATTCCACTACAAACAAGTCATTACTTCGTGTTTGGAGGTCTTTGCTTCAACAGAACCTCATTAAAACTCACATAAAAACAGAAAATAGAAAATCTCTATAGATCTCTGGGAGCTGCTCCCGGCTTTTAACAATCACTAGAAAACAAATTATTCAACTGAATTCAGTTCTGTCCAAAAGAAAGTGGTTTTCTGTTTGGTTGTCTGTTTTAATTGCCAGAAATCAATCACCTGATCAGTCAAAGAGGCAGCGATGTTCAGGCTGGTAAACTGCTCTACCTCCTCTTCAGCTCTCCAGATTTTCCTAGGAAAGACAATGAATAGACAAAGGGATGGTCTTCAGGAGCTTCCTAAAGAAACCAGGAATGATCTGCAGAGACCTCCAGGGAATGCAGCTCTTATTAAGGCTTCTGCTGATCCTAGACCTGCAGGGGAGCGCTCAGTGGGCGCAGACAGTCTCATGATTACTAAGACCTGGGCTTAGAATGCTCCCTAGAGTTATCACTACAGCAAATGACACCAATCGTTTTTTGTTGAATAATAGTGACATGATTCTGAATGTCCTCAATACATACCCAAAGATCCTAGGAAAGAAGACCCAGAAGTTAACCAGGGAACAGCAGAAAGCCAGGTTGAGATTAGAACTCCACGGCCTATCTGCTTGACCGGTGATTATGTGTAAGAGGTGGAAATTAGCTTTACAGAGTTAGCAGTCAGGCTCTCAGGCAGCATGGTTCTTGAGTCCAACACTCATGGCTGAGCTGCTGACTGCTCCCCTTCTCCATGACAAACAAATCCTGCCATTTTCAGCAAAGTTAGGGAGGCCTGTTTTCCCGCTTGGTTTCCAATTTACAGAAAGAATCATGAATTGAAGTCTCAGGTATTAGTACAGAAACAATGCAAGTGCCTAGCAAATCCAGGGGCCCCAACACACTTACCCAGCCTCCCTGGCCCTGGATGAACTCCCGGAGGGCACTGTTCTCATTGATCATATTTGTCATGGGGAGAGCCACCTGTCTTGCCATTTTAGGAGCCACGCGGGCCACGTATTCAAGAAGTTTCACTGACACGGCCAGAAAGGCTCTCTCATAAGCTAAGCTGGAATCCTGAGCACACCAGGCTTGGCTGAGAGATTTTACTGTGTCCTGAAGTATAGCTCCTGCCTGGGGAGAGACATAGGATCAGTGGAGTGTCACTAAAATAGTACAAGAGGCTACAGGGGCAGGAATCTAGCAAAGTAAGCATTTCCCAGAGTGGCAAGTGGTTCCATCTAAGGGTTGTAATCTTAGGGAGTAGATGGATAAACTTTTATCATTTTATTATTTTTTTATTTATTGTACCAGGTATTAGAAAAAAACAAAAGTTTCCATCAAACCCATGATTTCAGATATTGTTGCTTAGGATGAACAAAATGATTTAAAGAAAAGTAAAATGACTTAAGAGAAAAATATTAAGTACCTGATAGTACAGCTGATCAAATTATAAAGGTATTGCTTGACTGCCAAGTTGGGGAACGTAAAAAAATAGAGGAGATTTCCCCTTCTTCTTTCCTTCCCAAAAATATTTGGTCAAAAAGCTGTTAGCTGGGGCCAAGCAAGATCTATTTGTGATGTAGTGTAAGTGGGCCACTGTAGTCAGAGCAGGGGTGTCAAAAGCCCAAACAAGCTGAGAGGGGCATCTAAGTGAGAGCACCGAGTTTGGTTTCCAAGTATCATTTCCTATTCAAAGAAACGAGCTCCCTGGAGAATGGCTGATTTCAGGCAGGGGTTAGAGAGTACAAAATAATCTGTCAGAAATTAAAGAAGTACTCAGAGAATGAGGACATGCCAAAAAAACACAGCCCAGATTGAAAGGATTCCCACTGGCCAAAGCTGGGACAATTTGGGCATCCAAATAAAGGATAGTAATAGATTATAACCCATTGAATAAAGTAGGAAATCATGAATCCATAGTAATATAGTAAATAAATAAATAGTTGGACATGTCAATGAGATATGGGATATGGGATATTTGCTTGGTTTCAAAGTATCTCTGTACAAAACCCTAATTAATTACAAAGGATACAAGATTGACGTTGGAGAAGACTTGCAACACTGTCTTACGTGATTAAAGTTAACACCAAATTGAAATCTGTGCGAGTTGAAGGATGCAGTGAGAAGACCACAGCAACATTTCTGCGATATTCCTACCGAAGGGACATACTCTGAATCTACTGAAGAGGAAACATTAAACAAATCCAACTCATGGTGGGACATTCTACAAAATAACTGGTCCACAATCTTCAAGTGTCAAGTTTGTGAAAAGGAAAGACTGAAGAACTATTCCAGACTGAAGGAGACTAAAAAGACATGACAACTAAATGCACTATCTGATTCTGGCCCAGGTCTTTTTGCTGTAAGTGACCTCACTAGAATAACTGGCAAAACTTGAATGGGATCTGAGGATGAGATAATGATATTAATTTCAATGCTAATTTCTTGGTTTTTATGGTTAGATTGTGGTTATGTAAGAGAACGTCCTTGTTTGAAGGAAATATAAAAGTATTAGGGGGGATGGGGAAATTCTTTACGACATGTACAACTTTTCTATGAGTTTGATGCTGTTTGAAAAAAAATCTTTAATTAAAAAAAAAAGTAGATTCAGCTATCAGCTACCTAGGAAAGCTCCAGTGTTCCGTGCAAGCAATCAGGGGCAGTAAGTCCAGTTACATCCTAATAGGCACACCACCCAAGCTATATTCAGTGGGCAGAATAAAAGCATAATGGTTAACAGTGGGGTTCTGGAATCAGTCTTGGTTCAAATCCTAACTTCAACACTTACTGGAGTAACCTAATTATTTGTTTCCCTATCCCTCAGTTTCCTTATCTGGGTAAATAGATATCAAGTCAGAAAACACTGATTGAGGGCCTATTGTATATCAGGTAGTGTTCTAAGTTATGTGAATACAGCAGTGAACAAAAGATGTTACACGTTTGCTCTCACAGTGTTATATGCAGATGAGGAGAGGAAGCGCTATGGATAATAGTTTCTACAGTACCTCACAGAGTGGCATAAAGATTAAATGAGTAAGTGTAAAACATTTAGAATACCGTCTAGCACATTGTAAATGATGAGTTAATATTAGACGTCATCACCGATATTAATCAGCAACATCTTCTAGCACACTGTCTATGATCTCCGAGGCCAATACAGAATACAAGCACTGCTGCTAGTAATCAGCATGCTGCTGAAGGGGCAGACACCCCAGTAGTGGGTGTTGTAAGTACTTATCCTTCCTTGCATCAGACTTGTTGACTGTCTATCCTTCCTGTATATAATTTCATTTCTGGACCTTGGGGGAGAAAAAAAATCCATGCTCCCAACAAAACAAACATTAAACAGGTACATAAAAGAATAAAGTGCTAAGGATATGCTCTATGCCACTAAGCACAGCTCTGATGAAAAAAGTGGCAACAATCCGAAGGTTGGTCAGCCGATGCCAAAGGCTTTCCGTGTCAGTACCTGTCAGGTTTGATTAACTCCTAAAGAATTGGCAATTGGAGGGTTCCTGCTGTATTTCCTTGATGAATATAAGTCCTCAAATCTTTCACAGAGCATTTCTAGCCACAGTCATTAGAAGTAGTACGAAAGGGCATTTGAAATAGAAAAAAGAAGCAGTTAACACTAGAAAGGAGTAGTCGAAACTTGACCTGTCCCCGAATGGCTCCTGCAACGACATTTTTGACTGAAGCTTCTATTTCTGCGTTGAACTGGTCACCCAACATCCGAAGGCGACCAACAATTACAGCCATGTCGAAAGAGCCAGCCTCTCCTAAGACAGAGGGAACACATTCACATTTGTCAGAATGCTTGAAGGGACAGCAAGTCCTGGGAATCTGGGCATTGGAGAAAGTTCTCTTTCTCATTCTATTCCAAGAACATCTTCAAGAGAATATCTTTCCCTTCCATGAAGACTTCAGGTATTGCTGAAAGCTTAGAGTTTGCCTTTTGAAACTTAAGAGGAAATAAGAAAGCACACTCAGTTTCTCTTACTGACCTGCAGTCACCTCAGGCCAGCCTTACCTGAATCTGTTTCATCTACACAACATAGGTCCTGGTTAGCAACCTGCAACGTGGTGCCTAAGAAGTCTTCGAGTAGAGAGTCCACAATGTATTCTGTTTGCTCCTCAAAAGTTCGGGGGTACTTCATTTTAGATGTTTGCTGCTGAGTTTTGCTTTTCCACAAAACAAGCAGTTTTCAGCTCAGCAGAAAGTAAGAAACACTGGTAAACCAGCAGATATTCTCTACCTTATGGAAAGTTTTCTAATGGGAAATGTAGTCCTTGAGACTTTCCCACAACCTTTCTTCAATAGTAGCTATTCAGAACAATGAGACTTCTCTGAAGAGCTTACCCACCCAGAACTGGAGAGATGTGTTGAAAACTTTCAGTTCCTTATCTCAGAACCACACCCTATCCAGTACCTAAGATTAATGAGTAACTTTTATAGTTAGCCATTCTAGAACTGAGGAAGAGCCTCTTGGATAATTTCATTAAGAAATACTTCCTGTTAAATTCTGCGTATGATGTAATTTAGAGGAAGGTTTTGAAGTTAATAACAAGCATTCAACTCCTGATTAGGGCATTTATTTGCCATAATCATAAATTTATTATTTACTGAGTACCTATGTGTAAGGTACTATACTTGCCACTACAAATGACACAGAAAAATGACACACAGTTCCTGAGCTCACACTTCAGCATGAATGACAGATATTACATGACTACTCACATAATTTCTTGGGCTTATTGGAGGCAGTGATCACAGTGTGGAATCAGGGTTAGGAAGGCTTCCTTGAAGTAGTAATGAGGTAGGACAGAGACATGGGACAAGCCTCATGATTAACTTTTCCTGCCTATGATGAAAAATGCTGAGATACAAACAGCATAGTAAGAACTGAAGGTGTTGCAGAGGGGGATGTGTTGTTTTCCTCGGTTCTTGTTCCCGCTGCAACAAAGATATGAAGGGCAGAGACACAGTAGTGAAGCAGAGTAAAAGTTTTATTTAAAATTACTTACTTAAAGAGAGAAAATGTGCAGGCTACCTCAGGAGGAGAGGTGCCTTGAAAGGCTTAAGTTTTATTTAAAGAAAGTGCACACTCAGAGAAAGGGGAGTGTGGGCTACCTCAGAGAGAGAGGTGTACTGAAAGATTGGGAAAAAGTTAAAGTTATGCACTTAGAAAGTGCTGGTGACCTCAGAGAGAGAGGTACTTCAAACTGAAAGACTGAGAAAAAGTTATAGTTATGTTAGGCAGGAAAATAGGTATCATCGGGGTGGAAAGAGAACAAGGTCAGTAAAGCCCCCTAGAAAGGACTCAGTTAACCAGTTAGAACTAGAAAGCCAGAGAAGACTCAGAGTTAATCAGTTAAAGCTCAAAAGGTCAAGAGCAACTTGGCCTTGAATATTTGAATATTCTCCAGATAAAGAGTAGGATGTGAGCACAGCCCAGGTCTTCATTGTGTCAATTAGATCATTGTAAGATTTACTCTAGCCTGTTAAAAGGCCCACCTATAAACAGCATAATAAAGACAGGGAGATCCCCCCTTAAAGCCAAAATTGCATTTTGAAAAAAAAAAACAGGAAGTTTAAGAAGATTCTTAACATACTCTTTAGTAACTTGATTGATATGCTCCCAAACCAGGAAGTTGCTATCCTGGGAGGGGACCAGAGCAGTAAATTTCTTGGGTTAAGCTAATTTTGCATGATTACCTGGAGGACTGATAAGAAACTTAATGTCTCATCAAAGATACTTGAGACCACTTAACAAGTCCACATCCCTAGCTCTTTTGTCACATTCCTGAAAAATCCTTAAAAGGGGGAACCCCTAACCTTTTCAGTGCGCTCCTCTCTCTAAGGTCACCCAAATTTCTAAGTGTGTAACATTTTAATCTTAAACTCTTTCTCTCCAACCTTTCAGGGCACTCCTCTCTATCTCTGAGGTCGCCTGCACTTTTTCTCTAAGTAACTTTAAATAAAACTTTTACTCTGCTTCATTACTGTGTCTCTGCCCTGCAGTTCTTTGTAGAGGCGGGGACAAGGACCAAGGAAAGTAACACAATGCCTCTCCCCCAACAGTTACACACTTAGAAAGTGCAGGCAACCTCAGAGAGAGGAGTGCACTGGAAGGTTGGGGGTTCTCCCTTTTAAGGATTTTTCAGGGATATGACAAAGGGCTAGGGGTATGGACTTGGTAAGTGGTCTCAAGATGTTTATATTTCTTATCAGTTCTCCTGGTAATTCTGCAAAATTAGTTTAACACAAGAAATTTACTACTCTGGTCCCCTCTCAGGATAGCAGCTTCCTGGTTTGGGGGCATAAAGACTGCCTGCCCTTCCTCCAAAGTGGGCTGAGTTATCTGTTTGCTAAAGAATATGTTAAGTTACTTCTTAACTTCTTGGTTTTTCTTTATTATGCTGTTTATAGCTGGGCCTTTTAGCAGGCTAAAGTGAATTTTACAATGACATGATCTTAATTGACACAATGAAGACATGGGTTATGCTTAGATAATTCTCTTTATCTAGGAAATATTCAAACTGATAAGGAAAATATTCAACACAGCCGTCAAGGTCAGCAAACCGCTTTTTTCTGCTTTTTTCCTCAGTTGGCAAAGCACTCCCAGCTCCCTCCTCCCCTCCTCCAGGCTACTCTTTTGCCCTGCGCATGCTGAAATGCCACATATCAAAATAATATAAATTCTTCCCTTGCTTGTGCTCAGAGTTCAGACCTTGGGAAACTACTCCCCTCTGAGCCTGCAGGTATAAGAATAAAACTTAAACACTCCAAGACCTCTGAGTGCCGCTTGGTTCTTCCGTCAGTGATCCAGTCCAGGTTTCCAGTATTTTCTGTAACATTTGGTTCCCTGACAGAGAAACCCAACGGCGGGGCAGTGATGGAACAGGAAATCGCAATGGAGAAGGAGCTCCCTGTCTGATCTTTCGGCAGTATCCACCTGGTCACCCTGGGCCAGCCCGGCTCCGCTGTTCCTGCTGGACTCAGGGAGGCTTGGCAGGTGAGGACGTCGAATCCGGTAAGGCCCCGGGGCCACTGACCCAGCCAGTTCTCACCCTCTGGGGTGGAAGGGGAGCCTGATCACCTCAGGGAGACTTCTTAGAAGTCCCGGTGGGGGTGGCTGTTTATAAACTCTGGTCTGAGTGTGTGAGTGAGTGTGCAGGATGGCTACCATTCAGTCTGCACTGAATCTGTGATTCCACGGCCTGTGCTATGGAATCTGAGTGGGCCCTAATCCGCATTCGCGGTCGGCCACCACAACATAATGGTGACACAGCTTCGGCTGACCTGGCCCAGGACTTATATGGGTGCACCTTAGTCAAGGCTGACCAAAGTCTCCAAGAGGAGCGTGAATGGATGGGCATCTGCCTGGTCTCCTTTCTGAAGGGGGAACCCCATCCCTTGCCTGTTGTCACGACACTGACTCACAAACACATCATGGGATCAGGTCACAGCAAACCCACAGATTTCAGGAATGAATTTTCAGAAAGCTACAGAGTAAAATTAACTCCCGGCAGGTTGAAAACCCTGTGTGAATCCGTTCAGCCCACCTTTAGTGCAGGGTGGCCTCCAGAAGGAACCCTAGATGTCCCAACAATCCACCGAGTCTGGTGGGTCGTCACTGGAGATCCAGGTCATCCTATCAGTTCCCATACTTTAACTCCCAGTTAGGAGTTGTCAGGACCCTTCCCCCTTGGGTGCGATTCACTTGCCACAGGCAGGGACAAAGTAGGGTCTTAGTCGCCTCAACAAAGCAGCGCACAAAGAATCAACAGAACCCTGAGCCTCCGCAAAATCTTGCTGGTGATTCAGAGGAAGAGCCAATATTGCCCTTACCTTATGTGCCCCCAAGGCCGTCAGCACCCAGCCCCCCGGTCTCAGACACCGTGCCACCGTCAGCCTCCCACCAACTCCAGAACCAGTGGACCCACTCCCCCCTGACCAGGAGCAAGACTGTGCCCTCGGCTGGGGGCAGGAACCCTTCAGATGCCGGTGCAAGAGATGCGGGAGCCTGAAAGGCGTAATAAAGACAGGACCATCCAGACCAGCCGGTCCATGTTTTACTATCAATCCTTCTCCATGACTGACCTCCTCAATTAAAAACACAACACCCTGTCGGAAAAGCCACAAGCCCTGGTTGATCTCATGAAATCCCAATTCCAAACCCATCGGCTGACCTGGAAAGACTGCCAACAGCTTCTCTGCACCCTGTTCACAATGGAGGAGAGGAGGCAGCCAGGGTCCTTGATTGGGGTGCATGGGCTGAAATCACTGTCCCCGAGGAGCACCCTGAGTGAGACCTCACCACCCTGGAGGGACAGCACCAGACCCACAGATATCAGGATGCCTTCCTCCAGCGGGTCAAAGCCAGGTCCAAAAAGCCTATGAACATGACCAAAGTTTCTTCAGTCACTCATATCCAGGAGAGTCTCTTGGGGACTATTATGAAAGGCTGTGTGAAGCTCATCGTATCTGCACCCCCTTCAGTCCTGAGTCACCAGGGAGCCCACAAATGGTCAGCACCTCATTTGTAGCTCAAGCCGCCCCAGACATCAGACAAAATCTTCAAAAACTTGAAGGTTTTGCCAGGATAAATATCACTCAACTGATTAAAATGGCCAACAACGTATATCTAAACAGGGAAGTTCAGGCTGACAGAGAGGCCGAAAGAAAAATGAAGAAAAAAGCCAGCTTCCTGGCAGCTGCCCTAAAAGAAAGAGAGATGACCCAAAAGGCAGAGAAAAGCTGCCACCAAGAGGGGGTAGCCTAGGATGCCCCTAACCAAGGACCAGTGTGCTTACTGTGAAGAGAAGGGGCATTGGAAGAATGAATGCCCCAACCGAGGCAAAGCCCCGAGGCCCAGTCACTGCCGGAAAGAGCCTCATGGGGAGAGGCTCATTAGTCTAGCCGGCACAGACTCAGACTGACAAGGACTGGGCTCTCTCATGCTCGGCCCCCATGAGCCCACGGTCAAAATGAAAGTGGGGGGACAACATACAACCTTTATAGTTGACACAGGGGCAGAACATTCTGTGGTCACCCTCCCTGTAACTCCCTTCAGTAAAAAGACTGCAACTATTCTCAGAGCCACTGGGACATAAGCAGTCCAGCAGCACTTTTGCCAAGCCAATCAGTGTGAACTAAGAAACCACAAAGCCTGACATAAGTTTCTCTACCTACCCAAGTGCCTGTTCCTCTCCTCAGCTGAGATAAACTCTCAAAGCTCGGAGCCCAAATAACTTTTGAACCAATAGACGCACCAGCCTCAAACTAAATTCAGGGCAAGAAAAGTCAGGGTCCCTCATACTGGCAATAACCACACCCAGGGAAGAGGAGTGGAGGCTATTCTGTGCCCAGACCCTCTCGAGTATCCCATCTGACTTCAGAGCTGTCTTCCCCTCGGTATGGGCTGAAGACAACCCACCTGGACTTGCTCATAACAGAGCCCCTGTCATTGTAGAATTGACTCTGGGGGCCCAGCCACAAAGACAGCAGCAGAACCCTCTCTCACAAGAGGCTAGAGCAGGCATCCAGGAACACCTGATCAGACTCAAAGAGACAGCCATTCTAACTGAGTGTCAGTCACCCTGGAACACCCCGCTTCTACCCATCAAAAAGCCAGGAGGAGGGTACCGACCTGTTCAAGACCTGCAAGTCATTAACAGAGTGACGGTTTCTTTACACCCAGTGGTTCCAAATCCGTACACTCTCCTCAGCCCGATCCAGGGGTCTGCCAAATGGTTCATTTGCCTAGACTTAAAAGATGCCTTTTTCTGCCTCTGGCTGGCCCCCAAAGCCAGCTCTTGTTTGCCTTCAAATGGACTGAACTGGATATGGGGCAGCAGATGCACTTAACATGGATGCAGCTTCCACAAGGGTTCAAAAACTCACCCACACTCTTTGGAGAGGCATTGGCTGCAGACCTTGCCAGCTTTCTGAGGGATGCCACCTACTGCGCCCTCCTGCAGTATGTAGATGACCTCCTCCTTCCCAGTGACACCCAGGAAAATTGTCCAAAAGCCACAACGGCCCTCCTGCAACTCCTGCCAGACTCAGCATACTGAGCCTCATTGAAAAGGGGCACAAATCTGCCAGCAGCAAGTTCGGTACTTGGGCTTCCTCCTCACCCAGGGAGAAAGGGCACTAGGGCCACAGAGGAAGAAGGTCATTATCTCCTTACCTTAGCCCCAGACAAAGAAAAGCATACGAGAGTTACTGGGGCCACCAGGTTCTGCAGAATCTGGATTCCCGGATTCTCAGCAATGGCAAAACCCCTCTACAGCCTCCTGGGGGGTGCCAAGACCAAGACCCCCCTGTCTGGACTAATAAGCAAGAGCCATCTTCCTGGAAATAAAAGCTGCTTCAGAACAGGCACCAGCCCTAGGTCTGCCAGATTTAAAAAAGCCCTTTAGTCTCTTCATACATGAAAGAAAGTAGCCCTCGAAGTTCTCACATAAACTGTTAGGCCCTGGCAGCTGCCAGTTGCATACCTGTCAGAAAAAAAAAACTAAACCCAATTGAGGCAGGATGGCCACCCTGCATCAGGACACTGGCAGCCACAGTTTTATTCATTAAAAAAGCAAAAAACTTACTCTGGGATCAACCAGACAGAAAATAAGTAAGGAGACAGAGGCACTGAACAACACATTAGAACAGCTGGACCTAACAGACATCTACAGAACTCTACACCCAAAAGCAGCAGAATACACATTCTTCTCAAGTGCACATGGAACATTTTCAAAAATAGATCATATACTAGGTCACAAAAAGAGCATCGGTAAATTCAAAAAGATTGAAATTGTACCAACCAGCTTCTCAGACCACAAAGGAATGAAACTAGAAATGAATTATGCAAAGAAAATGAAAAATCCCACAAACACATGGAGGCTTAATAACATGCTCCTAAATAATCAATGGATAATTGACCAAATACAAACAGAGATCAACCAACATATGGAGACAAATGACAACAATAATTCAACACCGCAAAATCTGTGGGACGCAGCGAAAGAGGAAAGTGTACTGCAATACAGGCCTACCTCAGGAAAGAACAATCCCTTTTGAGCAGTCTAAACTCACAATTAACAAAACTAGAAAAAGAAGAATGAGACCCAAAGTCAGTAGAAGGAGGGACATAATAAAGATTAGAGCAGAAATAAATGAAATTGATAAGAATAAAACAATAGAAAGAATCAATGAAAGCAAGAGCCGCTTCTTCGAGAAAATAAACAAAATAGATAAACCCCTTGCCAGACTTATCAAGAAAAAAAGAGAGCTTACTCACATAAACAGAATCAGAAATGAGAAAGGAAAAATCATTATGGACAGCACAGAAATACAAAGAACTATTACAGAATACTATGAAAAATTATATGCTAACAAACTGGATAACCTAGAAGAAATGGACAACTTCCTAGAAAAATACAACCTTCCAAGGCTGACCCAGAAAGAAACAGAAAATCTCAACAGACCAATTACCAGCAACGAAACTGAACTGGTGATCAAAAACCTACCTAAGAACAAAATGCCTGGACCAGACGGCTTCACTGCTGAATTTTATCAAATATTTAGTGAAGACCTAATACCCATCCTCCTTAAAGTTTTCCTAAGAGTAGAAGAGGGAATACTTCCAAACTCATTCTATGAGGCCAGCATCACTCTAATACCAAAACCAGGCAAAGATACCCCCAAAAAGAAAACTACAGACCAATATCCCTGAGGAACGTAGGCTCAAAAATACTCAACAAAATATTAGCAAACCAAATTCAAAAATATATCAAAAGGATCATCCATCATGATCAAGAAGGATTTATTCCAGGGATGCACGGATGGTTCAACATTCGAAAATCCATCAACATCATCCACCACATCAACAAAAAGAAGGACAAAAACCACATGATCATCTTCATAGATGCTGAAAAAGCATTTGACAAAATTCAACATCCATTCATGATAAACACTCTCAACATAATGGGTATAGAGGGCAAGTACCTCAACATAATAAAGTCCATATATGACACACCCACAGCCAACATTATACTTAACAGCGAGAAGCTGAAAGCTTTTCCTTTAAGATCGGGAACAAGACAAGGATGCCTGCTCTCCCCACTTCTATTCAACATAGTTCTGGAGGTCCTAGCCACAGCAACCAGACAACACAAAGAAATAAAGGGCATCCAGATTGGCAGAGAAGAAGTTAAACTGTGCCTGTTTGCAACGAGACATGATATTGTACATAAAAAACCCTAAAGAATCTACTCCAAAACTACTAGATCTAATATCTGAATTCAGGAAAGTTGTGGGATACAAAATTAATACGCAGAAATCTGTGGCATTCCTATACACTAACAATGACCTAACAGAGAGAGAAATCAGGAAAACAACTCCGTTCAAAGTTGCATCAAAATGAATAAAATACCTAGGAATAAACCTAACCAAGGCAGTGAAAGACCTATACTCTGAAAACTACAAGACACTCATGAGAGAAATGAAAGAAGATACCAATAAATGGAAATACATCCTATGCTCATGGATAGGAAGAATTAATATTGTCAAAATGGCCATCCTGCCTAAAGCAATCTACAGATTCAATGCAATTCCTATCAAAATACCAATAGCATTTTTCAACGAACTAGAGAAAATCATTCTAAAATTCATATGGAACCACTAAAGACCCCGAATAGCAAAGCAATCTTGAGAGAGAAGAATAAAGATGGGGGGATTATGCTCCTCAACTTCAAGCTTTACTATAAAGCCACAGTACTCAAGACAATTTGGTACTGGCACAAGAATAGACCCATAGACCAATGGAACAGACTAGAAAGCCCTGATATAAACCCAACCATATATGGTCAATTAATAAAGGAGCCATGGACATACAATGGGGTAATGACAGCCTCTTCAACAGTTGGTGTTGGCAAAACTGGACAGTTACATGCAAGAGAATGAAACTGGATTATTGTTTAACCCATACACAAAAGTAAACTTGAGATGGATCAAGGACCTGAATGTAAATCATGAAACCATAAAACTCTTAGAAGAGAATATAGGCAAAAATCTCCTGAATATAAGCATGAGCAACTTCTTCCTGAATGCCTCTCCTCAAGCAAGGGAAACAAAAGCAAAAATGAATTCATGGGACTACATCAAACTAAAAAGTTTCTGTATGGCAAAGGACACCATCAACAGAACAAAAAGCCATCCTACAGTATGGGAGAATATATTTGTAAATGACATATCCGACAAGGGGTTAACATCCAAAATATATAAAGAACTTACACACCTCTACACCCAAAAAGCAAATAACCCGATTAAAAAATGGGCAGAGGATATGAAGAGACAGTTCTCCAAAGAAGAAATTCAAATGGCCAACAGACACATGAAAAGATGCTCCACATCACTAGTCATCAGGGAAATGCAAATTAAAACCATAATGAGATATCACCTCACACCAGTAAGGATGGCCACCATCCAAAAGACTAAGAACAACAAATGCTGGTGAGGATGTGGAGAAAGAGGAACCCTCCTACACTGCTGGTGGGAATGAAAGCTACTTCAACCATTGTGGAAAGCAATATGGAGGTTCCTCAAAAAACTAAAAATACAAATACCATTTGACCTGGGAATCCCACTCCTTGGAATTTACCCCAAAAATACTACTTCTCAGATTCAAAAAGACATATGCATCCCTATGTTTATTGCAGAACTTTTTTAAATAGCCAAGATACGGAAGCAACCTAAGTATCCATCAGTAGATGAATGGATAAAGAAGATGTGGTACATATACACAATGGAATAATATTCAGCCATAAGAAGAAAACAAATCCTACCATTTGCAACAACATGGATGGAGCTGGAGGATATTATGCTCAGTTAGACAAGCCAGGCAGAGAAAGACAAGTGCCAAATGATTTCCCTCATTTGTGGAGTATAAACAACGAAGCAAAACTGAAGGAACAAAATAGTAGCAGACTCAGAGACTCCAAGAAGGAACTAGTGGTTACCAAAGGGGAGGATTGTTGGAGGGTGGGTGGGGAGGGTGGGAGAAGGGGACTGTGGGGTATTATGTTTAGTACACATGGTGTGGGGGATCACGGGGAAAACAGTGTAGCACAGAGAAGGCAAATGGTGAATCTGTGTCATCTTACTACACTGATGGACAGTGACTGAATTGGGGTATGAGTGGGGACTTGATAATATGGGTAAATGTAGTAACCATACTGTTTTTTCATGTGAAACCTTCATAAGAGTGTATATTAATAATACCTTAATAAAAAAAAAACTTACACTGGGACAAAAAAATAAATGTCAAGGTCCCTCATACTGTTGTGGCCCTCTTAAACACAAAGGGACACCCATTCCTCTCCAACTCTCAGCTGGCATAATACTAAAACTCCTTAAGGCTGTCTGGCTTCAAAAAAAAAAGTAGCAATTCTGCATTGCAAAGAACACCAAAAAGAAAACAACCCTATAACACAGGGGAACCAGCTGCCAGATAAGGCAGCTAAAACAGCAGCCAATAAAAACAGATAAAGCTCCTTCGCTCACCATGGCCCTAATGCTCCAGGTGGAAGCCCCTCCACCCAAGTACACTGAAAAAGAAAGACTGGGCCATGGCTGAAGGAGCCACCTTAACTAAAAAAAAAAAAAAAAAAAA